>BHEV01043051.1:0-23847 GCA_004319985.1 Emydocephalus ijimae
AATCTGGGTCCTCATTTTACCCACCTCGGAAGGATGGAAGGCTGAGTCAACCTTGAGCCTGGTGAGACCCGAACTGCCAAAACCAAAATGGGTCCTTGGTGCTCTCCGAGTTTGCTTGTTTTCTTGCAGACATTTCATTAACCAAACTAGGTGACATCATCAGTGCTAGTAAGGAGCACTGGTGATGTTACCTAATTTGGGTAACGAAACGTCTGCAAGAAAACAAGCAAGCTCAGCACATTTAGCTTAGCAAATTTAACATTGCCTCTCAGCATTGTGCTCTCCTATCTAGCCAGTTGAGCTGATTTCCAAGAAATGAAGATGCTGCTGAGGCTCTGTTTGGTAATAGTATAGGTTGAGTTGGAGCTGAGATCACAGCATGTATGCTGGTAGAGGAGAAAATCACTCAGTGGTACACAGACCTCTAAAATTATTGATCTGTGGGTCCTAAATAATGATATGCATAAACAAAGTAATGACAGTGAATTGGGATTTCTTCTTGGCATGCATTATAACTTGGATTATACCGCAGATGTACCCAGGTCCTTAGCATCTTATCCCAGAGCCATGGCCATAGATTTTCTTTTTAAAAATTCTATACTGTGTGGAGGTAATTGAGAAACTATATATAGATGTCTTAACTGTAAAAGTGAAATGTGCTTCCAGTTTGTAAAGATATCTTTAACAAATTATATCAGTACAGGTAGATGTACATTCATGGTTACAGAGATTGCTTTTATCTATATTAGATGATTCAATAAAATACACCAGGAAGAACTTTTTTTAAAAAAATCCTATCTCTATATTTTATAGCATTTTGGAAATGGATGATATACTTTCAGCCTTCCTTTGCAGTTTAATACCTATGATGATTGTCTTTTCAGCATTTGATTCTTTCATCGATTGTCCGTAACAGTTATTGATAGGTGACTTGACAAATTTAGGGAGAAATAATTCTTGACTAATAGACTCCCATCCTATTGTCTGACTAAATTGGGAAAGCAACAATTCTGAATAGGCCATAAATATGTTGTCTTTGGCCTGTCCTTTTCAGCCTGCTCAACCTAATTGGTGTCTTTGGCACCAAGGTGTTAATGCAAGGTTTGTTCGCTTCAACATGATGGCAGGTGATTTGCATTTCAGAGTCTGATAGATTTATAGTCTTTGATGTTTTAACCAGCTCACAGCCATGAAAAAAACAGTTCCTCTTCAGAGCAACCCTGCAAATTTGTATTCAGCATCCCTAAGCATATTTATTAGGTAATTATATCGGGGTCAACATTTATTTCCCATTCAGTAATGTAGGATTACTAGCAAATCACAATCCTATGTGTTTTTAAGGCAGAAATAAAAATGGAATTATAAACATACTCCATAGGATCTACTTCTGAGTAAATAGGTCTAGTCTTTCTGTGAAAGGTCCTTTATGATTAAGACGTAAGTATGCATAGCATTGCAAAATTAAGATGATTTATAGCAAACAAAAGAACAATATTATAAATAATAAAATCCTTCTCCAAAAAATATGTTGAGATAGAATAAACCACACAAGCAATATTTAAACTATTTCCAAGCATCAAAATCACGAGAATTGATACTATAGCTTTAGGCAGCATTAGTGAGACCATACTTGGAATATTACATCCAACTTAGGTCACTGTGATTTTTTTTTTAAAAATGCTAAGGCCCTAGAAAGAGTGCAGAAAAAAAAATCAACAAAGATGATAAGGGATCTGGAAATTAAACTGATGAATGGCTAAAGGAACTAGCCTAACGGAGAGAAGGCTTGGGGGTGATACGATAACCATCTGCCATGAGGGTCTCACAGATGAGAGAGGGTCAACTTATTCTCCAAAGCACCTAAGGGTAGGGAGAAGAAGCAATGGATGGAAGCTCATCACCTGGAACTAGGGAGAAATTTCCTAATGGAGAGAACAATTAATCAATGGAACAATTTGCAGGAAGCTACTCTGGTTATCTTTCTACATAATGCTGAACTATTTTAAACTGTTCTAAAAGATATCCTTATTTTGAACTGGAAGGTTAATCAGGCATTTCATAAGTGTCAGTGTGTTCTGTAATCAGTGAGGGCATATAGAGCATAGAAATTGACTTTTTTAATTACTGTATCTATTCTCTAACTTTCATCAAGCAACATGAGATGCTCTGGGTTCCATCCTTTGAGAATATTATCTGGCATAACCCAGAGGTTAAACATCCTGATGGCCTTTTGTAAGTCCTGGTTTGTTAGAGCCTGAGTTGTAGTTGAGGCCATTTCATGGTTGTGTTGTTACTGGTTGGCTTTGTTTTGAATAGGTATTAGCTGATATATATATTATTATAATTTTCAAGTCTTATTTTAAATCATTGCTAGTGGTCCAGAGTCATGTATTTCAGATGGTATGAATCAAATGGAATGAATCAAATCAATCAATCTTTGGCATCTTTCGAAGATGTATTTCATATCTCTGTGTCAAATCTGCCTGTTGGTTGATAAAACTTTGTTAGTTTTATTAGCTTTATATTAATTATTTTATTATACATTCTTCACAGTTTAGATGTTTTTGGAATGATATGCAATTTAAAATATGTTTTAAAGTGTATTGGGTGCCTGTAGAAAGCAGGATATTGTATGCCTATACATGAAGATTGTCATTTCTGCCTCAACCTCGTAAAATAATCCAAAAGACCAAGTGGAAAATATACTCTTGATTCTATTTTATCCCTTCCTCTATTATGTACCCATCTACCTGATCATCTACTAAATATTCCGATAAATCTCCATAAATATTTCCAAAGTCCTGCAAGATTTTGCAAGTAAAGTTTTTCTAGCATCTGGAGAACTGGTATATGTTCTCATGGCTTATTTAGCCCAATAGCAATTTTTTTGGTTTGCTGCAAAATTTCTTTCAAAGTATGCTGCTGTGACATTTCGGCTGCTAATATACTCTGTAGTTGATCTAAGACCCCTGTATGTATCTCTGACATTTCAGTTCCCACAGTCTGATGTGCGAGTTCATCAAAGCTTGACAGATCAGGTCAAAAAAAATAAAAGTTCAGGTTTCCCTTTTTCTCATTTTTTGTCCCTTGCTGACGATACAATATTAACATTAGTAAACGGCCTTTTGCAGAAAACCAAGTTTGTAGAAAAACATAGAACTTTCAGAGTTGCGCTGCATAGACCTGAATTACCACAGGAAGGCAGCAAAGCATTGTAGTTTTCTGCATCTCTTTCGTGCCATCTACTGGTGATTTGAATTTGTGGAGCCTAGATGTCATAACCTTAAAAGTAATTATGTCATTTGTTTTCAAGTGCAAACACTAGGTCTGATGAAGAACTTCAGGTTATTCAATCTGAATTTTGATAAGACATTTAGTTTCTGTGAGGAGAAAAAGCAGGACAAGTTACACCTGAACCACAGTGGCTTTGCCCATTGTGGCTAGTGACTGTGCTGGTTAAACACAAAAATTCTTTTTCAAGAGGCAACTGAACTTTCTGGTTTTTCTTTGAAGACATTTTGCTTCTTCAGAACTGAAGAAGGTTCTTGGATGAGAAGCAAAATGTCTTCAAAGAAAAACCAGAAATCCAGTTACCTCTTGAAAAAGCACCTTTGGGACAATCATGACCTGGTTGACTGACAATCTCCATAGACATTGTGCTGGTTAAAATTTTGTAAGCTGTAGTACCAAACATCTGGAGGAAATCAGGTTGAAAAAGACATCAACCAGATTCACAAAAACCCAGATGGATGAATAATAGCAAGTTGTGTTGTTGCAATGAGACCCTATTGGCATTTATGAAACTCAAGCCAGAAGTAAGTTTTAGAAGCTATCCAATTCCAGGAGAAATCCCAATTGTCCAACATGAAAATATCAGATTCATTAGATTCATTTGGAAACCTGTCTTTTTTAAAAATTGATATTAATAGACTACTAAATTGAACCAGTCATCAAGTTAGCTCCTGGAGCTTGTAAGAAAGATCTCTAAAATACATAAAAGAAAAAAAATTCCAAACTTGAAGTATCATGTTAAAAATAAATGGATGACAGATATATTTTAAAATGGTACAGAAATAAAATTACATGGCAATAACTTACTGAGGTTGTAGAACTATGGAGAAATCACTGTTTCTTTGATGAAATAATCAGCTTAAAATAACATTTTTATATTAAGGGGAAATGGCAAAGTCAAGGGATATTGTCTACTAAGTTATTGGTTCTGGCAATGAAAACAGATTCACATATACTGTTCAATTCCTAGCCCCTGCAATTTTCCAGCATCTAATGTGTTGTGTACATTCAGCAGGGGGGACCGTTCCTTAATTCTTGCAAATAAGTGTAGAATAGCCTTTGGGACTTGGCTCATCCATGCCTGTGCCATTGCTCATTCCTTACGTGACTCCATTGAAAAGATCTCTGGAACCTTCTGCTTTTCAACCTCAAATATTCCCACCATAGAAACCACCCTGAAACAGGCAGCCACAGGTTAGAATGATAAACATGCATGAGCCAGACTCAGGCTTATTCAGACTGAGTTCCCAACACTACCTCTGGTTCCTGAAATTATGTCCTATTGTTGTTAAGTGAGAATAACAAGAACTGGTTTACTTAAAGATCATGCTCGGGCTTACAACTGGTAGAGGTTAAAATGTTAAAATCACTCAAATATTGCCATATGCTAAATAAAATAAAATAAACTCAACTATTCGGGTTGTATTAAAGGAGGATGAATGAGCTCATCCATCAGATTTAGCTTTTTAAAATAAAATACTCATGTTACTGCATGCATAAGCATCAAATCCCATTTATCTGAGTGCATTCAATTGACAGGTTTTTGGGGAGTGAAGTATTCTAGATTGAGATCTATTTGGATTATTTTGTGAATCAGTAAATGTTACAGATTAAATATTCATATTAAATGTATTAAGGCAATGAATTCAAGCTTCTGAGACACTGGTATTCTATTTATTCTCTGGATTCTGGTACCAAAAGCAGAAGAAAGCCCCATTTTGGTAAAATCTATGTTTTGGTGATCAGCTAAATAAGGAGTAAGGAAGCCCCCAACTCTTCAGCCATTCTTTGCTCTTTTCCGCTAATTGAAATGAAAAGCAAACATTAAAGACCAACCACACAGCATAATATCCTTTCAACTTCTGTTAACAGGGGTTTTAAAAAGACTTCCCCAATATCAACTAGAAAACACCAAGTCATAAAACCCCTACTTAAAAGATGGAGAGGTGTAAATTCAGCACATGGGACTGTTTTCATCTAGGGAACCAGTTGATTAGAGGCCAGATGTCTTAAAGAATTGGGAAGTTGCTATCATGTCTCAGCTAGTTGAGATTGCCACTTCTCAGAGGATCAAATGTTCACATAGAAGGGTTTCGAAGAGCATGTGATCTTACAAGTGTGTGAACAAAGCATACCACTTGCACAAGACCCTACTCAGAACAATGCTGGTGCTTAGGGATATGCAGTTGGTAACAGCTTTAACTTTGCTTATAGACAAGTGCCAACAAAGCAACACAGGTTGTCTGCTTCCCTGCCAACCTGAAAGACAAAGCATACACAACCTATTGGATTCACTCATGCATTTGAGACCAATGGTTACAAAATAGCTGGCTCCCCCCCCCCCAATATTCATATCAAACAGTCCCATGAAAGTATCCATACAACTTGGAGAATGATGGTAATGTTATGCCACTGTGTTTTCCAGCTCTGATGACTGTCAGTTTTAATATGCAGGCATTTTCCAGCTCAATAAAGGTTGTGACCTTGCTTCACAGATGGTTCAAACTCAAGCTTCCCCAGTCTGGTACCTTCCAGAAGTACCAGACTTCAGGTCTCCAATCTTCCACAACCTTGAGTTGTCAAGATGATTATGAATGACAAATCCTGAAACTAGTAGCAAGACTATTGATTGCATTCTCAGGAAAATTCATATTGTTTTGTGTCTAGTATGGTTAGCTCTCAGGTTGAAATAGTTTAATTCTAAAGGAAGAGTAGAGATAAATAAGCTGTGATTATTTGTTTAACCATACATACTGTTTTGGATTTTAATCTTTACTGATCTGGTTATTTGTATTTAAGAGATCATTTCCATTTTGGCTGCTCTGGATCCATTCAGAATATCTCTAAATAAATAAAATAAAAATGATTAAGTATGCGTAGCCAGGACAGGTCAAGACTTATGCTGAACGTCATATTTGATTAAATGGATGAATCATTTATGGAAAGGATAGTTTTATTGCAGGAAAAAAATCAGTGCAATCTTTTCTGATGCATGTCTTCAATGGAATCCCCCCTCCCAAAAAGTGAATTTGACACAATAGTATATCCCTCTTTAAGATTTAAATTATTCAGTAGAGATGTATGAAATGCATAAAACAAATCTTCATTTGTTTTCATTTCAAAAGTATCTACTTTTTTTCTGTTACTAAGAATAGCATCTGCTTCCCTGTAGCATTTTAAAGAAAAAGCTGCTCATTAGTAGCATTTTACTATTGATATTTGTTTAACAACCTACTTATGCATTTGGAATTAGGACAAAGGAACTCATTATCAACAGTGAATGAAGACTGAATGTCTGCCTTCAGATTGCTGAATAAATTAATGGAGTGAAAAATAAAGCTGCCATTCAGGCAGAAAATGCCTTTATCATTTTTCAAAGTGTCATTGAGCAGACCTATAATATTAGCTCCATAACTCAAATAACCTTCAGTGTTATGGGATCACTATATGACAAAAAAGATCTCACCGAGATTTGTATAAAGTGGAGGAAAAGATAGAGGTCAGAGATATAAATTTGTGCTTTTAAATTTGCTAAAGCAATACAGTATGTACAACTTATCCATTTCACCTCTTTCGTTTTCTGACCAGGCCAGAAAAGCAAACAGATCTATGAACCAATCTACAATATACGAGCAATTTATAGTGTCCTCCACTTGTTTCTATGCTAATATATCACTAATAAGGAGGAACGTTACTGTACACTGCCACTGTAAATATGTGATAATGCTGTAAATTGCTTCAGTAGTAGGGTTTTATATCTTTTTTTAACAGCATAAAGAAAATTTAATATTCATTTCTGTAATATTAGTACTTCTGCAGCAAGTCATACAAGCAGCAACAATTTTCCTCACAACTGTACACTTGTCAATATTAGATCATTTAAAATGTGCTTCCAAATAGGCTTTAACAAATCTAATCAATAAATTAAAATCCATAAATATTATATTTACAAGTTCCAATATAGGAAGCCACTTTCTACCACCCAAGTGCTCTCACCAGTAATTGTCCTTTAATTCCTAGGACATAAATCTTTCAAGCAATCACAAATATGAAATTGAGGAATTAGGGACTTCCGGTTTGAAGGGCTTTGGCGACAGACAGGAATCTGCAATCGTGCGCGGTTTCTGCCTGGGCTCGCCGCTGGAGCACCCCGAGCCGGCTGCCTTCGGGGCTAAGCCACCCCATAGAGGTGGTGAAGAAGGGGGAGACTGCCAGCAAGGTCAAGGAGAGCCACATTACTCCTCCTCAGCTGGCCAAACTCCCTTTCCCGAAGGCGGTAGGAGCGGTGGTCAGAAATGGCCGCCTCAAAGAAGAACTCAACCGGAAAAGAAAGTGCAGGAGGAAAATAAGAAGTGAAAGTTTTGGCTGACCGGGTTAAGCTGAAAAAACAACAATTAAGGTACCCTGGAATTTAAATTTTACAAAAGATAACATTGCTCCCAAAGAAGGTTGGAAGCAGCGAAAGGAAGTGAAAGGGGAAAGGGTTTTTTTTCTTCTCCTTCCTTACATTGACAATTAAGGGATCAGAATAAGAAATTGGAAAAATCCGCTTTGGCATGAATAGGCAATTAAGCTGAAAATATAACTAAATGCCAAAGGGACAATAAAGATTTCTGGACATTAAAAACTTTTTCTTTATAAGCAGGAAGGGAGAGGAAAAGAATAAGGGCAGGATCTGGAGGGAGGAGACTGGCTGGACTTCAAAAAAATCTAAAGCAAAACTTCAACAAGACTTCTAAAAGATACATTTTAACTGAGATTTTGCAACTAAATAGTATCCCCAGGAAGAGAAAGTGTAAAAAGAAACCGCTGTTTGTATTTGGACTGTCTGGTGACTTTTGAATTTTTGGTTATTATATATGAATGACTAAAATCAATTGAGTGGTTGTTTAAAATTTTTTACAATGGCATCACTTCTGGATGAATTGAAAATGGAACTTTAAAAATACAAAGAGGCACAAGGGCTCTTTTGGCTTCGTTTTTCAATTCTTAGAAATGGAGATCTCCAACTATGAGAAACAACAAGAAAAGACTGCAAAACAAGAAGACTGGGACAAAGAAGAAGCCATCTTTAATGAACAAGTAACTCTATGTGGGGAAGAAAGGGGAAAGGCGGGAAAAGAGAATGGAGAATTTAAGACCTAAAAAAACAGGCCAAAAAAAGGGAAAAATAATTTGAAAAGTGGATATAATGTTGGAAAGCAACAGAAAAGGGGAATACAGAAGAGGGAAATGGAGGTGGAGAGACAGGAGGGTAAAAAGGGGAGAGAGAAGAGTGGGAAGAAGGAAAGGAAGAGAAGTTATAAAGGTTTGGAGCAAGATATAAAGAAACAGGACCAGTTTAGAGATAATGGGTGAAAATCTAACTGAAAAAGGGATTCTGTGAAGGTATATAAGATTGTATTTGTAATAGAAATAATTTTAGAAAAATGGAAACAACATATGATTAAAAAGAGGGATAAAGTAGTTGGTGTGGTTTGGGGAAATGTTTGTGAATGAAATAAATGAAATAAAATAAATGAGAAAATTGAATTAGGAAGGAACGGGAACATTTTAATTAGTCAATGTTTTATAAAATATATGTGAAGGGGGGTGGAATTAACTATGGAAAGTTTATAATTGTTCCCATAGAAGTATGATACTTATTTGAAAAGTAATGTGCAAAATGTTAAGATCTAAATGAATATTAATATTAATGATAGAATTGAATTGGAACGGATTGTTGTTTTAATTATATTATACATGTATAATCTTTTTTACTTTTTTCAAGAATACAATGTGTAGTTTTAGAATGTGCCAAGCAGAATCCAAATGAAAGTTATGTATTATATTAAGTGTTATAATTTTAGGGGAAAGATATAAAGGCGTCATACTCCAATCAGTGATTACAGGAGAAATTTTGTTTAATGAGAAAAGATAGTAGACAGTTGAAACAGGACAGACGAAGAATACAAGTACAATGATTTGAATTGAGATGAAATAAATAAAATAAAATTAAGAAAGTTAAAAGAGGGGAGAAGCTATCTAGAAAATGTAGAATAGTAATAAGATATGGAATGGGATATAAAAATGAGCATGAACTTGAATTTGTGTCTGTACGAAGAGATGTAACCCAGGATTATGCTGCTTTCAGAAAAGATGTTTTACTTGTATTTCTTTTCTTTTTATGAAAACTCAAATAAAACTTACAAAAAAAGAAGAAATTGAGGAATTAGCTGGTAATCTTTCCAAAAGCAAAAGCTTGGAGCTCTAAATATACCTCAAAAGTGTTTTTAGTAATATCAGTTATAAATTATGTATTCATTTTCATTAAGATACCAGACTTTGAGATGACATGATTTTAAAGAAAGTCCATTTCTACCACTTATTGGTTCCATAAATGGCTGTTTAAAAGAATTTGCTTGTGCCCTCAACTGTCCATGCAGCAAGAGAACAATACAGTTCTTATAGCAGGAAGAACCATCTCTCTTGGAACTTCTGTATGGTTACTTTAATATCCATCAGAGAAAGCAGATTTGTGGGAAGCAATGCAAACATGAAAACCAAAAAGGGATTACCTGTGGATATGATGTGGGAGGCAGCTCATTGCTTACTCATTTATAACACTATTTAGTAAAGAAACCTGTATAACATGGAATCTCTTTGGCTATGGTAAATAACCAGCTCTATTCACAAACAGCTTAAAAAGAGACTTCTACTAAGCCACTATCTGTGATAAGCAACAGGAAAAAGGAATGGAAAATTAATATTATTCTTACTAGTACTGAACAAAGAGGTGCTTAAGATGCATAGGGGCTTTATAGTCATTATTTTTGAAATGTCATCTATCTTCCCAGTGGTGGTGGTGGTGGTGGCGAGGAGAGGATGATGATGATACAAGACAAGATTTCATCTGAACTGGTGATCCTAGGGCTAGGCTGTGGCCTTTGGTCTATGCCCAATAGTCCAACAGTCCTAGCACCACTACTGAGTAACACAAAACAGCTCAACTATTAACAGCCATTAATTGGGGTCTCAAGTTTAAGAAGCTATTCTACTTACCCTTCCCAAGACTTGGAGAGCACTGCATTTTTCCTTGCCTATTAGAACTCTCTGAGTATGTTTCTCTGGATTCCTTTCACGCTCCAAGGAGAGGTTACCAAAACATTTGAAAACTAAGACCACTGAATACACACTAGGAGAGAAACATGCTGAGATAATAAGAGGCACAGAAAAGGCAGAGGTGAGGATTTTGACCTTCACATCAAAACTGGTAAAATTCTACATCTCACCTATCACACTCTTGGTGCTTAAAATTTGATGACACATCTTTTGGGAGGGGTAAATTCTGCTCACCAATTTTAGTGCCACTTTTGGAAACCGATTTATGGAGCATCACTTCCTGCTTAAGCCAGTTTATATATGAGACTAAATTAAATAACATTTCCTTCATCATATTCTTGAAAATATCGTTTGGAGATTAACTAGACAGCTATAATGGGAAATTATTAGTCTTTTCACAAAATTGCACTTCATATTGTTCCTTGGGGAAACAAGGATATTGAAGCTCATTTTAAGCCATTCTTCAGTTACAATACAGAAATACTCTTATTCCTCTTTCAGTACAGTGCTATGTCATTTTTCATGATCACAATAAAAGCAAAGGAAAGAATGAGAAAAAAATACAAGAGCCATGAATATGCCCCAGAAATTAAATACCCAGTTTTCCTCAATGCAACATGGATTGAAAATCCTTCCTCACTGTAAAAAGAAATGTATGAAAACAAGTATATAAAAGTCTATGGAATTAAACTAATACATCATCCTATAATACCTACAATAACTAAGAAATTGTTCTTAAGGGCAAACTACATATTAAGTTGAACACATACTTTTTAATGCTGTTTAAACTGGTATTTAGTTTGAATAAAAAATTGTCAGCCTAAAACTGATGATTCTTGATCCCAAACCAATTCCATCAGAAATCACCTTTGACTTCTACTGATTATGCTGATTTCTTTCATAATACTGTCTTTCATAAACAGTAGTTAAAATGTTTTTGTTCCCATCAGATTTTAGTAGAACTAAATGCTTAATTTTCATAGCTATGCCTGTTTTATTTTCTTCTGACATTGAATGTTGTGTTCCATTGTATTCCTATTACATTGTTTTATGACCTTCAAGATCTTTTTATGGAAATAAAATATTGAACTAAAGGGCCGTGATAGTTCCATGTCAAATATTTCTATTTGATTGTGGTTATTTCAACATTGATGTGCATCCAAAGTAAAGGGAATACTATCAACAGAATGATACACACAGTGTGAAGGTAAAAGCAATGTAGGAGGGAGGGAGGGGGAGGGAGGGAGGGAGTGCAATGTTGGACCACACCTTACACTCCAGAAACACTTCCTATACAAATTAAATGGGAAAACTCTAATCAGAGATGCCATGGAAAATATCAGAGCAACAAGAGACATCCAAAACAATGTCCCTAACTACGATTATAAGGCATTTGGAATAATTTATTTTAAAAGTATGGGGTGCATTGTGTATCTTGCAAACTCATTCAGTTTTATTTATCAAAATTTTGAAATTTCCTGTCTCCCACATAGAGGGGCTCTGGGTAGTATGCAAGTAAAATATTTTTTAAAAGTATGTAAAATGTAAGAGGCAAGGTTGAATAAAAATCAATATTAAAAGTAATTAAAAGGTAGGGGGTAGGCTTTCGGGGTGCTAACAAACCCCATAGCTGGGTTGTCCTGTGAGCCCCAAGCAAGGCAGCAGTCATTTTTCCTATCTTTCTAGGCCAGGAGATTGATTGCTTGCCTCACTTCTGGGATGGAAGCGATATTCCATAGGACAATTGCAATGGCAGAGAAAGCTCTCTTTATGGCCCACCGATTGAAATTCTTTAACAGATGAGGTCTGCAACTTCTCTGGAAGAGTGGTTGGGACAGGCTGATATAATGGGGAGAAAAATGGTTGTGTGGGTAACCTGGTCCTATGTTATGTAGGACTTTAAAAGTCATAACCAACACCTTGAATTGGACCCAGAAGCAAACTAGGCCCCATTGCAGCAACGTATAGCAAAATGTGCATATTCAAGGAAACATATATGGCAATACCTTAACAGCACATTCAATGTAAAATAGTTATCAGTATGGGAAGGGTTACAACAGAATTCTGTAGGTTCCCTAAGACCCTGAGTGAGTTTAGAACGAAGGGATGATTGAAATCAAAACTGGTCTCAACTTTAGCTCAGCTGTTTTAGCTCAGCTCAGTTTTGGTCACCACAATGTAAAAAAAGATGTTGAGACTCAAGAGTGCAGAGAAGAGCAACAAAGATGATTAGGGGACTGGAGGCTAAAACATAAAAAGAACGGTTGCTGGAACTGGGTATGTTTAGTAACTAGTTTGATGAAAAGAAGGACTAGGGATGACATGATAGCAGTGTTCTGATATCTCTGGGGTTGCCACAAAGAAGAGGTGGCCAAGCTATTCTCCAAAGCACCAAGAAGCAATGGACAGAAACTAATCAAGGGGAGACGCAACCTAGAACTGAGAAGAAATTTCCTGACAGAACAATTTGCTTCCAGAAGTTGTGAATGCTTCAATACTGGAAGTTTTTAAGAAGAGATTGGACAACAATTTGTCTGAAATGGAATAGGATTTCCTGCCTGAGCAGGATGTTTGACTAGAAAACCTCCAAAGTCTCTTCCAACTCTGTTATTCTGTTCTGTTAGTTGTATCCAAAAGTGTGTCTTTTGAAGAAATGGCAGCTGTCAGAAGAACAGAATCTTCTTCCCCCCAAGCGCTTTCAAGGGTTGGGAATGATCCAGAGCAGATCTGGGGCACATCTGGCAGAGTGCAAAATGGAAAAGAACAAGGAAACTCCATGAAATGAGCACAACCATGTTTATGTGATGTTATGTGATGTAATATATAGCACAACAATTTCCAAATGGTATTCTTATTAAGGAGTTGTAGAGACTGGAAGCAAAACATAAAACTTTCCTGTAAAACATTATGTGTTTAACAGTGTCCTGTAGTGGTGAAGGCATTGATCAGGAGCAAAGAGACCCAATCCACCACAGAAAATCACTTGGAGATTTGGGTCAACTTACATGCAAGATGTTTTTGTGAGGAAAAATAAACAGAGGGAATCCTATGTATGCAAACTTGACCTCCTGAAAAGAACAACAAGATGAGCCATCAGTATGATATACATTTTAATGAAATACCTTTGATATCAACTAAAAAGTACTCCTTAAAGCACAAGCATGATAAATAATACTCAGAAGCCCCCCCCCCTTTTTTTTTTAAAGGAAAGCCGGCGTTCAAAAAAGGTGCAAAACTCAAAGACGACCAGCTTTCTGGTGCGCTTGGAAGGTGAAAGTGCGTCCAGAGGGACCGGGTGCCCGGCTAGAAAAGGAAAGATAAACTTCCCCCCTGACTTTAATTCCTCACGGGACGTTTATGTGATGGGTTTCCCCGCCAAATCCCCGGGGGATCGGTAATATATTAAGCAGCCTAGCCCGACAGCCTCGCCAGGCGCTGCTCCTGCTCCCAGCCCGGGCTCCCAGCCCAGGCTCTTTCTTGCCCTCGCCTGCGACTCAGCCGAAATGGCCCTTTAGCCGAAGGACGCTAATTATCCTAGCGAAGCCGCCGGGAGTTTGGGCCTCCCCGAGCTTCATTTGAATGCCCGCCACTCCCTTGGCACCCGATGGCCCCTTTGGTCACCAAGCCCTCCCTCCCCCCACCGCTCCCATAAAAGTCTCTCCCGAGGCCGGGACCCCCGACGTGGCCCGCATGCCGCCGCGGCCCCTCGCCCGCCTAAGCCTCTGTCTCAGGAAGCGCCAACGGAGAGCATGGATGCCGAGACCCCTCCTTTCTTCTCCTCCTCCTCCTCCTCCTGGGACTGGAAGGTCGGCGGCAGCAGCAGCGGGTCTCTGGAGCTGGGCCACAGCTCGCCCGCGCAAAGCTTGTCCCCGTCCCCGTCCTTCGACTCGTACGCCTCTTCGCCTTATCCCCTGCTGGTGGACGTGCCCTGTGGCCCCGGCGGGGGGAACGAGGCGGGAAGCAGCCTGAGAGGGTACCCGCTCGGGGAGTTTCCCTCCGTCTATCTCTCGCGGCCCGGGCAGGGCCAAGGTCACAAAGGGCCCAAGGGGCGGATGTCGGTGCAGCGCAGGCGAAAGGCCAGCGAAAGGGAGAAGCTGCGAATGAGGACGCTGGCGGAAGCCTTGCACACGCTGCGCAATTACCTCCCGCCCATGTACACGCAGCGGGGCCAGCCGCTCACCAAGATACAGACGCTGAAATACACCATCAAGTACATCGGTGAACTCACGGATTTGCTGAACACCGTCAAGTAAGGACGAATGCCTTGAAGGCTTCGGGGAGCAGTTATGCCCTCTCTATGGAAGGCAGCCGTCTATCCGATCCCCCTAGCTCCCCCACTTGACAGTCTTCGGGTCGTCTTTTTTAAAAGTGACATTTTTACGAACAAATGTGGGTCAAACCCCTTTCCACAGTGGGAGGACACAGCCATGCGGCTTTGTTGGGAGCAGTGCGGAAGCGGTTTGCTTTCTTCTTGGGATGTGTCTTTTTCATTGACTTTTTCATCCGCCATCCTGGGATTTTCCTTGTGGTCTCCCATCCAAGTGCTGATCTTACTTATCTTCCAAGATGGGTCAGCTATTACCAGTTGACCAGAGTTTGACAATTATGGACTTGTTCAAAAGACAATTTGGGCCATCCGTTATTCTAAGGGGTAGCTCATGACAAGAGTTGGTGGTATTTTGGGATGCAGCCCAGAAGGCTCATGTTGGACAGACATTGAATCAAACATGCTAATGGGACTTTTTGAAAAAAAAATGCAATTAATGTTAGTGTGCCAAATTTAATCTAATTGGGTATGTCTTGAAGTGGCAATCAATGGATTTCTTAAAAGCCCTATGTATTTTTTTTTAGTTATGTCTGTTGTTTGGGAGGCACTTTATATCAGCAAGAATATTTTTATGCTTATACATTTCAAGTTTCAATGGGAAAAAGCCTAAAATGTATAAAAAGTTGCTTCTGATTGGAGTTACTTGTATTACAAGCTTAGTGTAATTGAGTTTACATGGATGTAAATTGCATTTTTTATCAAATGATAATCGCTGTCTTTTTTAGTATGGGACATCATCAGTCTGGCCCAAACAGTTGTCTTCATAACGTGGAGGTTAGTTTTAATGTATATGCATTTACTGATTTTGTAAATACAGAACTATTTTTAAATTGATAATAGGGGTTGCTGAATCTCTCAATCATGAAAGCCAGGGGAAAGTAAGTTGTGGATGGGCTGGTGTTTTTTATTTTTGTGTGTAAATATCAATAATCCATACAAGGGATATGCTATCAGCGTCCTAAACTGGATATAGTCCAGCTAGGATTAATCACAATGAAAGCAATGAACTTAATCATGACTGGAAAAAATTTCATTGACTTCAGTGGAAATTATCCTCAACTATTTATTTTCCCCCACCAAGAGATATACACATTTCTTCATAAACCTAAGTGTTTGCCAATAGCTGGTTACAACATCCCAGTTGGTTTTAGCATGATAGAAATCGATCGTATAAATTCATTTAAAATGCTTCTGTAGGGGAAGCTCTAAAATCCAAATCAATATGTATGTTTTCAGCTCATGTGCAGACAAATTGTGGCTCCTTGTGCAAGGAGATACACACACACACACACACTGGTAATTTGATTGCTGCTTTATTAGTTGTAAGGCATACATTCCGCATATTTTCTTTATGCTTGAGGATATGTGCACATGCATGTGTTAAATGCCAAACAGCAGCTTTCATGCTTGAGTTCAATCTGCCCATTGCTGAGTGAGCAGGACTCCCTTGATAGACAGTATCTATCCAGCTGATCTGGCAGCAACACATTGCCTGGGGAGTTCATCACTTTGAAAAAGATAACAAACTTTCAGCATGATAACAAATAAGCTATTTTCCTCAGAGCCATCCAGGGTAGGCTGGGCTGAGATATCAGGAGAGGCTGAGATTTGTGATGCTGCATTTAATGCATAGTGTATCTAACTCCGGTCTTTTGGTTCCCCTCTGAATGCTGATTGTTATTTTTCCAGAGAACATGCTGGCAAGTTTTCTATGGTATTACAAATGAAGGGGAGGAAAGTAGAATTGCACACTCACAAATCATGTTTTATTCATGCATATTTCAAAAGTATCTTAGGGCTTTGTGGACAAGCATAATCAGCTGGAGAAAATAAAAGAACAGAAAGGTTTTGTCTTAAATAAAACATCATATAATCTCTTAGTCTTGATAAATGATTTCAAGTGATAGCAAAGCTCTGCAATGACCTAAAACCTGTCATTACAATGCAGAAATTCTCCTTAGCCTAATAGCAAGTTTGATTTCCAAAATCATGCCCTTAGCAAAGGCTATTTTCTTTTTAGAAAAGCTGTGTGTTGTTCCATCACATGGAGGGAGAGTGCATTTCACTGCTTCTGAAGCTGAATGACAGACTTAATTCAACATAACATTGAGGAAATCAATGTCAGAGGCTACATATTGTACATCACAAAGTAAAAAGAAAAGAGAAAATGTACATTATCAATTTTGATTGAAAATAGATTGCACATGACCCCCCCCTTCCCTCCTTCCACCCTCATAGCAACCAAAACAGAGGAGAAAGAAGAACTGGTGTGCTGCTGCAATGCAGATGGAAACTGAAAAATAAAAGAAAGCAAGTCCACCTTTTCCTTCCCCTGGAACAGTAGTCCCATGTTATATCGTCCATGATGTTAGATAAAAAAAGAATGATTAGAAATAATGGTACAGAGGGATAGGTTTTCCAGGGTGTCTGATTTGCACTTACTAGCATATCCAATTGCATGATCAACAGTTTGGGTTAAATATTTCATTTTCTTTTTACTTTTTCTTATATAAATATAATGGACATATTTTTGTATTTTCTCCTCTCATATGTTAATTACAAACATCTTGACTTAAAAAGAATGGTTTTAAAGAAAGGGGGATACCGTCACTCTTTCCCACTTTTCCATTCTGTATGAGATTTTTCCTCAAGATATTAGTGAGTTGCGGTTATTATGATGGAGCAAGAAATAAACTTGAAGGATGGTTTTCTAAAACACACACACACAGAGAATTTTTGACTATAGCTGAGGAATTGCATCTGCCAATGAAACTTCTCTGGATAGAATTCAAATCTGCATTTGAGGGGGTGTTGCCAGTCATGCAGAGGAGTGAAGAGCTAAGCAGGGGAAGTTGTAGGAGATGTGTACACACACACACACACACACACACACACGCTGAGGACCTAGAAAGAGTGCAGAGAAGAGCAACAAAGACTATGAAAGAGTTTTGAATCTAAATCATAGAATGAATGGTTAAGGGAACTAGGTATGTTTAGACTAATGAAGAAAAGGCTCAAGGGAGACATGACAGCAATCTTCCAATACTTGACAGACTGTCGCAAGGAAGAGGGAGTTGCTTTATTCACCATCCTGATGGGCAGAAACTCATCAGAGGGAGATTCAACCTGGAAATATGGAGGAATTTCCTGACAGCAAAAATGATTAGTCAATGGAATCGCTTGTCTCACGGAGTTGTGGGTGCTCCATCATTGGTGGTTTACAAGAAAAGATTGGACAGCCATTAAAACAATGCATACACACTTAAACGACAATACTTTAAAACACCAAATACTAATCATCATCATCTTCATTATCATCATCATCAGGACAGGCTAATAATGACCAAACCAGACTGTGGCATGTTGAGTATGAGTTCAGCCAACGAAAGGATCTCAAAACAGCCCAAAGAGGATAGGGAGAGGGTGGTGGATGGGTAGCCTATAGAAATTGTATTTTGGGTGGAAGGGAACTGGGGGGAGGCATGGAAGGAAAAAAGAACTGAATGTCCAGAAGGAGGAGAAGGGAGGGGTGGAGTAGGAGGAGAAATAGGAAGAGAAGGAATGGAGGAGGAGAAAAGGAAGAGGAAGAGAAGGAGAAAGAGAATGAAAAGAGAGGAGGAGAAAGAATCCATGCTGCAAATTTGTTAAAACTAAACTAACTTTGAGACTGTGATGGCCTTACAGTGGTTGTACAGCTACAAAAAGTTTACTAAAAGTCAGTGGGTGAGTATTAAAATATTAGAAAACACCCAAAACTTGCAAAGTTGGAAGGGGGTAGAAATTAAGAAAGAATGGAGGGGGGGAACCAACTCCAAGATAACTTGCTTGATTTAAAATAAACATTTCAAAGAGGATAGAGCATGCCCTATGTTGCTAGGTAAGTGGGGAAGAATGACAATTACCAAAACAGCAGGTGTCCCCCCCCTGCTCAGCCCTTCACCACTCTGCATGAACCACAACACTCCCCCTCCAAAAGCAGATTTGGGTTCTATGGAGAGGAGTTCCACTAGTCTAGTGGATGCAATTCCTTAGTTATACGATAGTCAATTTTTTTGTTGTGCCTTAGAAAAGCATCCTTCAAGTTTATTTCTTGCCACATCATAATAACCTATACTTATGAATGTCCTGAGGGAAAATCCTATATGGAATGAAAAAGTCAGAGTGGGAAGGAGGGATGTGTGCCCATTTTTTTGAAGGGTCGAATTAATCTGAAAGCGAGCCTGGCTGTCTATGTGGAAGGACCCCCTCAAGGGGCAAGTTGTCTCTCTGACTTTTTCTTTCTTTTTAAAAGCTTAAATGAGAAAAAAGTCATCAGAGAGAATGCTTGCCATCAGTTTGAACCCCATCTTTTCACTCCCTTCTCTGGTGCTTTCCAGGCAAGTTGTTGGGCTGGCTGGGGAAGATGGGATGTATAGTCCAATCGATCTAGAAGGCCACAGGCTGGGCAAAGTGAAATGATCTGAATTTCTACCCATGTACTATACTATACTATACTAAAATGAACAACTGGACCTTTAAAACACTTTCAAAAGAAAAACAGAAACGGCACCTCTCCCCATTTCCCTCAGCCACAGACAGTGAAGCCCGGAAAGGAAGCCTCCTATGCTTTTGTCTGTAATTACCCACGGTTCCCTCTGGAGGGAACCCCATATCCCTCCCCATGGGAAAGTCAGTTTAAAAATGATGCTTTAGGGATCTGTCTAAAAAGAAAAGATAGGATATGGGATGAAGAGATAATTATAAGCATGGAGGGGATGAAAAATCACTATACTTGTTTATACATTTGGTAGAAGTTGGAAATAATTTCTTTATATATCTTTTACTTTATTATTTCTTTTTTCTATTCTTTTCCTCTCATTTTTTCCTTCCTTCCTTCCTTCCTTCCTTCCTTCCTTCCTTCCTTCCTTCCTTCCTTCCTTCCTTGTCTTTTTAAGTTCAGTTCGTGTTATATTTTACTGTTACAATTAAATAGTTTTAATTGCATCTCCTATAATTATCTCCTTTAATTAATTTAATTTAGTGTCTTATTTAGCTAAAAAAAGGTAATATATTCCAGGCTCAACTTCTGTCATTTTGCTTCTGGAATGCATTTCTGATTTCCACCAGGGCTTGACATTGTTTTCCAAGGGTCCAGCAGATAGTACTGTCTAAATAGCATCTGCATAAGATATAGCAGATTAGTGTGATATGATGGCAGTTAATTCACCTGAGATATTTTTACACTCAAGTTACTGAGTAGTACATCTTATTTATGTTCATAATCTCGGGGCATCAGCTTACGCTGCATTTAGGATTTCTATTTTTATTGGCAAGTATCATATACAAATAATGAACAATTATTTGAACAATTAAGGCAAAATATACCAGTGACTATGTAGTGAAAAAACCCTACATATGTCATAATGATTAAAATAAAATAAAACATAAGGAAAAAAACAGAAAATAATAAATGAAAAAGAACGATAATCTAATATCTTTAATATAAAATTAAACCATAAACTAATTCTAAACCACGAGGAAACATATTACTCCATCTTTTCATTTGGACAATATAAAGAAATTTCAAAAAAGGGATAACAAACACCTATCTGGAATCCATTCTTTAATATTAGAGGGTACATTTCTTTCAAATTATGCAAAATTATTTTTGTTGAGTCCCAAGCTCCATAGAGCTAAGCCTCTTCATAAAATGGGATGTTCTCCTCTTCGGTACATACAAGATGAATCCTATATGTGGTAGCACCTGATTTCCTGACTTTAAGAATTTGGTGAGAATATGGATATGCAATCTGAACACACGCATAGTCACAACATATATGTATATAGGTATGCATGAATGAATTAATCCCTTACCAGAACCATGTTTTAAAATTCGGCAGAGCATGCGCTGAATGTACAGTAGATGAAGAGAGATGAATCACCCTAACCAGTCTGATGTCCTCAATAATTATGGAGGAATTGTTCCATTGCCAGTACTGATTTGAGATTTAGTAGCCAATCTGGTTTGGTGCCACCAGATATGGCACCAAAGAAAGCATCTTGCTCTTTGACTCAAGCAACATTATTATTTACAAATATTTCTCCGTACCTATATATCTATATAATATGTGAGTCATGGGATTCCTGTTAAGATAAGCAGCATTATGCAAAGAGTAGAAAACATATATTCCAAGGCCAATTGTAAAATAAAACACAATCACAACAATAAATAAAATCAATACAAAAATCAATACATACTGAAAGTTGTACTGAAATAAATCATGTTTCCCACTGAAATATCATTCTGAACAGTAAGACTCATTCAGAGAAAAAGCATATGAATAAAAGAAAGGCCCTCTTAAAAATTGGCAGTCTTACATTCTTTAATTAAAACTAAACTGCAACTGCTGGAAAATGTAGAGCCAGAAACGACTAGCACATATGCGCGAGGGGAAACTTACCTTACCTTAAACTGCAACTGCATTTAGCATTACATAATTACTTCCCAGCAAAATGGTATCATAATATCTTGCACTGTGGTGGTTACAGCTGAAGCCTTACGTATAAGAAGTTCCTGGTCCTATGTCCAAGGCTTGATATGTCACTCTTGTACCAATAGTAGGGAGGAACAATAAGGAATACTGTAAGAGTTTATCTTTGTGCTTTTAAATAATATAGTAGTCAGTTAAAGGAATCTTTAAAACAAAATAACAAGCACAGGGAAGAAATTGCCAACAGTTTTTACATTATTTATCATATTTATGTGGTTGCTCCTCTCACAAAGGTATGACAAATAATGTGCAGGTTATAATGAAATAGTGATAGAGTCACAACTGGAATGGTCAAACAACTTGGTCACCAGTTCTAAAGGGAATTTATTTTTTGCTTCACCTTTTTCCCTAGAAATCAAAGAAGCTTACAGTACACGGGACTCTCCTTCAGTATATCCTTAAAACACCAATAGCAACAATGACAATAACATTTCTGTAAGGGAGATTGGGCAAAAAGAGTGATTGGTCAAAGTCATCAACTGGAGGATTAATTTGAATCAGATCTCTCAGTCCTAGTCCAAGATCTCAACCACTGCATCATGGAAGCTCTAAAGAACCAGATACCGTACATAGCAATAGCTTTTAAACATACATACCATTTCATAGTGCTCTACATCCTTCTCTAAGTGATTCACAGAGTCAGCCTATTTCCCCCAACAATCTGGCCCCTAATTTTACCGACTTCAGAAGGATGGAAGGCTGAGTCAACCTTAAACCGGACAAGATTGAACTGCTGGCAATCCGCAGAATTAGTCTGCAATACTACATTCTAATGCTGCGCTACCACATGCCATGAAGATAAGCCTATCCATTACTATAGTTCTCATGAGTGCTCTACATTACCTTCAGGACTGGAATGCTAAGGACATTGAGAAATAAGTACTGCAGAAGATGATACCTTGTTTATGATTTTCCCAGAGACACTTGGTTGAATGCACAGGTTGAAAGCTGGACCCTGTGACCTTTGATCCAAACCCAGCAGAGCTCTTCTCACATTTGCCCACTCAGAGCAGGCTCTGTGTTTGCCCCAAAACAAAACATCCCCAGAGACACCCTGAGATTAACCCCTCCAGCATCTACTAGATTTACTTCTATTCCAGTCACCACTGCAATGATGAGCCAGTGGTTTAGTGAACCTTGGCATGCTGTTGCATGGAATAGAAGGGAAACTGTTAGGCTCATGCTGAATAGCCTTAAAGTGTAGAAGGGATTTAAGAGGAAAATCAAACTGGTTGCTATCTCTCCTCTTTCCCCACTCCCTCCCACCCTACTCCCTGCCAAAGATATCCCTGCCATAATAAGTTCTAAAAAGACTCCTGCCGAATTATAAAGAGGGTTCTTTGTAGCAATGCTGGATTCATATCATCTCACAACTGTTATCAAGGCAGCCTGGGACTATTGTGGCAGCGCTCTAGGCATTAATCTGGAATACACAATGAGCTTTAAGCACTGTACCATTAGTGGAGAGACCAATTATGGTCTATTGCTATCATTGAGTAAAGCAATCATGAAGGGAAATTCTTGGATTTTTCTCATGTGGCATAGATAGCATTCTTTTAGAAATATGCTACATTTTAGGGTTGCGGGAAATAATTTTTCCCTTATAGCTACAGTATAAACCTCTGAATGTATTTTGTACTTTGCTGTAATAAGCACTGCACAATTCAATAATCAGATGCTGGGTTGTTGTAAGAGTTTAGAAAAGATCCTCAACTTTGAAGAATAACTTTCTGAACTCTTCAGAAACAAAGGTATAATAAATACGATGGGAGAGGGGGAAGAAAAGAGGCTGCAGGGCTGGTGTTTTATACAGGCTGCAAAAACAAACGAAGCGGCGACCGCTCCCAAGTCTCTTTTTGATTAATGCTAGATCCGTGGCAAATAAGATGGATGATTTAAGGTTGCAGGTCTCATCAAGTAAGTTCGTGAAAAGCTGTTGTATTGTTAATCACTGAAACCTGGTTGAACCCCACCATTCCGGACATTGTTATTGAGATGGACGGTTTTTTATTATATCGGCTGGACAGAGACAGAAATGTGCGGAAGTGTAGAGGAGGTGGAGTGTGTATGTTTGTTAAAGAGACTTGGTGTATGAACTCAGAGGTTATAACACGTCACTGCTCTTTGGAGCTGGAATATCTGCCTGTTAGATGCAGACCTTTCTATCTTCCACGGGAATTCAGCATTGTTATTATTCTTGCTGTCTACATTCCACCAGATGCAAATGAAGATTTGGCTTTGGGCTTTCTGGGTGATGAAATCGGCAACTTGCAAAGCAAATTTCCAGATGCTGTATACATTATTGCAGGAGATTTTAATCATGTAGATCTTCATGTGGTCCTCCCTAAATTCTATCAACATATAAGGTATGCTACTAGGGGGTCGAACACCCTGGATAAGGTCTACACGAATATTGTAAATGGATACAGGGTACTACAATTACCACATCTGGGCCAGTCGGATCACTTGTCCCTGCTCTTAGCCCCGGAGTATATTCCTCTGAGAAAACAGGCAGGGTCTGTGAATGTATTATGAAATGTTGCCATTACTGTTCTTTTAAAAGACACGTACACAGCAATCAGAATCACAAAAATGCCC
>BHEV01043053.1:0-25022 GCA_004319985.1 Emydocephalus ijimae
CGTACTGAAAAAGTTGACCAGGGTAGCCAGGTCTCAAAAATTTGAAAAATGAGGGATGAATGGGAATGTGAAATTATGCTTTTGAGAGGTCAAAGGAGGTGAGCCATCTCCCCTTCTAGTGCCCCACAGAATGGACTGAAGTGTAGGTATCTTGAACTATGATGGACCACATTAAGCCTCTTCAATCTAGGGTTGGCCTCCAGCCTCTGGAGTGCTTAGGAAGTAGGAAAAAAGTGGGAGTAGAACCCCATTTCTCGGTGCGAGGATGGCACGGGCTGTATGGCATCGATTTTGGTGAGGTGCTAATAGTGGTTTCTATGAGAACACGCTTGGTACGGCCTCTGGAAAGAGGGGAAACCATGACATGCTCCAGAGAGGGGGACTAAAAACTCAAGGGAGAGGCCAAGTTTAACAGTGTCCCTAACCCAAATATCAGAAGTGGATGATCCCCATTGGTCGGCAAACTATGTGAGTTGACCGCCAATGGGGTAGGTGGCTGGAAGCCTTATCTAGGGTGCCGGGACGATCTACTTCCTGTGCCCTGGAATGGTCTCCCGTAGTTGACCCCCCTCGTGCTCCTGACACCCGTGTCGCTCCGGTCCTGAAAGGCTGGCTGAAAGAGCGGGGTTCTCTGAAATCTGGGTAAGAAGGAAACCTGATAGGAGAAACAAACGGATCGAAAGAGTTGGGACACTCTGGAACTTCTGTCTGTGAAGGGCCATGGGAGAAATTTCTTTTACTTAGGCTCTCCATGAACAATGGTTCCAGAGTCAGACCAAATACTTAGCCTCCCGAGATGGGAGCAGAAGCCAAATCAGCTTTAGTCTTAATGTCTGCCTGCCAGTGTTTAAGTCAAGGCAGCCACCGGGCTGTAACGTGAGAGGAGTAGCCCAGGAGAAAATTTTTGCAGAGTGGAAGATAGCGTTGGCTGCAAGTTCCGCTGCGGCCGTAAGCGTGGCAATGTCCTGGTGCGCCCTGGTGTTAGAGGGGGGGACATACTGCTTCAACTGACGGAGCCATCGAATAGAGGATCGAGTGAAGGGGATGCGGCCATGGCTGATCGAATGGCCCAAGCATCAGATTGATGCGCCCGACGAAACGTCATCTGGGCCTGCTAGTCCTCTGGCTTTAGGGCTTCCAGAGCGTCAGTTGGAGTAGAGGACGATGTTAGACTTACTATGGAGTCATCCACCTCTGGGCTGTATGGCAAGGAAGAGAAATCCGCATCGAGATTAAATAAATCNTCTCCACAACCGGCTGCTTGAAAATAGGATACTCTGGGACGCCAGAGGCTGCTGGGAGGTATTAGAGGGTAACTGGAACATCAGGCCCGAAATATTGTTCGCCTTGATTAGCAAGGACTTGAACAAATGGGGTTCAAACAGGTCTATGAATGCGGGCTGGTCAGGGGGAATACCCTTATCCTCTGACCTTTCTCCTTCCATCAGATCCATCTCCCGACAGGGGTTCAGAGTAGTGTAAGGACCCCCTATCCGATCCTTCCACTTCCCTGAAGGGCATGAGGCCCATTTCCACTTGCTCCACCCCCTCTGGAAAGGGGATCTCCCTTTTGGAGAAGTACCTGATCATGGGGAGGTTCCGGTTTGGGGAGGGATCTGCCAAAACTGATTCAACATCAGGAGCCATCACTTGAGGACCTGATCTGGTCATCTGTTGGATACCCTCTGCAATCCCTTGGCGGATGGCCAGCTGCCTCCATTCTCTAATGCTGTCTGGAATAAGGACCGTGGATGTTTCCTCTGGACGCAAGCCAGCAGCGGTCGTGAATGTAGCCTCAGTGTCTGAGAGACCTGGAAGCTCCGAACAGGTGAACTGCGCCTGGGAGGAGAAAGTTATTCTGGCAGAGGGGTGGGTTATGTGGAAGCAGAAGGGATGGGAAAATTAGGAACTGGGGCTACAGATTGAGAGCCCTTTGAACGTTTATAAAATTCCTTCTCCAAATCCTTGTGTCGCCTTAAGGTGTTTTACGTTTTTTTTTTCTTTGAGAAGCCTTGTATGAGTCCTTGGCCCCTTTGCGCAAATGGTGCGTCTCTGACTTAGCCTTCAAAGAAGGTCCTCTGGGATTGTCTTCTGCCATGATAACATACCAGGTACAGAGCAATATTAAATAAAAAGGCAGTTGGCACGCCTAGGTGTACGGCCTATAATGTGGGCCGGATATCCTATGGTTGGGCCGCGTCCCCCTTTTGGTAAAAAAATTTTTTGGTTGTATCTTAATATATATGCCTAATTTAAATATATATTATTTTATTTTATTCTTTTTTTTTGTAATAACATAAGAGGTAAGGCCAAAAAAGGGCCTAACTAAACTGCAGAGTATGCTAATAGAAGGAAAAAATATTACTATTATGTTTTACTTGAGAGTAAATAAAAAGGAATATCCAAAAGCCAATAGGCCGAATGAATGCTGAGGCCAGATAACAACAACCAAAAAAGGAAAAAATTAGGCAAAAATTAGGCAAAAATAGGCCTCCTGAGGCAGCCTCCCAAGCAACATGGGAAGTAGGTGCCTCTCCGCCTCTGAGTGGGCTGTGGAAACAAACCAACAGAGAAATCAACGGGACAACAGGACACAGAGCCACAATACCCCTTCAAAAATGAAACCTCCAAACAGGCCTGCCGGTCCTGTTATAAGTCTCCCGAATCGTCGCAGCAAACTCTACAGCTAAACAAAATGGCGGCCGACCATGAGGCGCGCCCAAAATGGCCACTGGGACCAGCACGAGGCTCAGAGAAAGAAAGCCCCTCAACAATAACAAAAAAACTGCCAAAATGCAGGCAGAACGAGGGGCCTGAAGAGGAGAGAGCTCGCCCTCCCTCTACTGCATTCGTGGGGGGAAGGCACAACG
The DNA here is from genome assembly GCA_004319985.1 of Emydocephalus ijimae. NCBI lineage: Eukaryota > Metazoa > Chordata > Lepidosauria > Squamata > Elapidae > Emydocephalus > Emydocephalus ijimae. Next base: position 2,871 of record BHEV01043053.1, read on the forward strand.
GCAGCACGGCTTAAAAAGCAGCAGGCACCAGAGTGTGGGGGGGGGGGGCCAAAGGCTCTTAAACCCCCGTATCTCCTCCCTGAAGGGCGAAAATCGCTTTCACCAATTAAAGACAAGCCAAATGCGCAGGGACCAAGGAGGAAACACAAGGAAAGATCAAACCTGAGATTTAAGGCAAAGAAACCTGGATCGGCCAAGGAGAAAATGTTAGAGTTGCCTGTCTCTTGTGAGGCTGAGCTAAAACTGAGGAACGCTACGGAGGTGTCACGTGGAGGAGGAGGAGCGTTCCTCAATTATAGCTCAGCCTGTAAGAGCGGAGACTGGAGCACCTCCCACTCTGGATGCTCGCAGCAGCTCTATGGAGAAAAGCACCAACCACTATTTCCAGATAAGTGGAGTCTAATAGCATTTGCCTTCCTGTGGACCCCTTGTAACTTCATGTGTGTGAGTCCTAAAGACTCACTATGAATTCCTTGGGACACATCTGTAGAATTGCCATGCAGTACTCTGTGTCCTCCTTTATAAAAACCCTGTGAGCATAACTATTACAATGATTGGATGAAGCATTCTTTGGCAGAGCAGAAGGTAGTTTCTAATAGCAATGGCTATAAACTGTCCAGATGTAAAATTCCACTGTCAGGGACAGCTCTGATATACCATAAAATGCCCTGATTTTACTAAAGATAACTACATTTGGCTTGCATGAAGTTTTTTTTTACAGCAGAAGTGGCATCTAGCTTGTCTAGGTGTTGATACATATCAATTTCAGTAACTACTGTAATTCTATGTAGTTTAAAACTACACACACACTATATTTTTCGAAGCATGTTTTCTTTAGGTAATCCTGGGATTTATCATACCAAAGCTGGTGGTGAAGTATCTTCCCACAAAAAGCGTGAGAATCTTGTGGTTCTGCCCTGGGTGTGAGTAGGAAGAAGATACCACACTACAAAATCCTCTGCCCATATCTGTAATAAGTCCACTGAACCAACTTTTTCTTGATTAAAAATAAACTCCAAAGCAATTGTATTAAAGCACACATAAATGTATCAATTAAAAAAACTTTCAAAACCTTCATTCCCCCAGGAATGTATCAACAACTAATTCAGAACCAAAGTGATAACATTACAATAGACCCGTGATGGTGAACCTATGGCACGCATGCCACAAATGGCACACAGAGCCATCTCTCTGGGTATGTCAATTGTCGCTCGTTGCTCTTCTGGGTTCCAGCACACACGTGGCCAGCTGGTCTTCATGGTGCGGGAGCCCCAGAAACGGGAAGAGCTTCTCCCTGGTGTGCATGTGTTGGTCAGCTGGTCTTTGCGCACACATACGTGTTAGAAACCGGAAGACCAGGTGGCTGGCATACATGTGTGCACTGGGAAGCTGAGGTTCTGGTTTGTGGTACTCCTGCATGCCGCGCCAGGGAGCTGCTCTTTTGGTTTTTGGTGCGTGTGCGCTCCCATTTTGGCACTCAGTGCCAAAAAGGTTCGCCACCACTGCAGCAGACCATCACACTTTCAGTTTGAGTGAAGATGGAAAAGCATATTAGAGATCAGTTGTGATTACAGCTCATTATCTCTACTAATTTTTATATATTGGCCTTACTTCTATGTATACATTCACTTTGGTCCAACAACTACGGTATGTTATTGTACAGTATTACTGTTCTAGAAAATTATATGTCTCCTTTGCAAATAAAACACAAAGACCTTGAAAACCAATAGGAGGCAGCAGTGTCTGCATTTTCTAATTAGGATTTTTTCAGTAAACCCTTGCATGGTTTATAGTCGACTTCCAACCAGAGATGTTTTGGATTTCAAATACAACCTTCAAAGTGGTTGAAGGTGAGATTGAGGTGGATATTAGAGAGCAGAATGTCTAGGACTCATGTTGGGAAAGGCTGGTATAAATGTACATCAAGAATTTGAAGGGATCTAAAAACCAAATACTGAAAATTAAAAAAAAAAGAATATATGCTTCTACTTTAGTAAGGGTGCCTCATGCTACACGAAGATCTTCAGCATCCTGCTAAAGACCAAAGGTCAATTGTTACCAAACTGATAATTCTAGGGGAAAAATGCAATTTGAATACAATCATAAAGGAAAGTTAATCTTGGTGTAATTTACAGGTAGAGTTGTATCTCAGTGGTAAAGCAATCTTTTGCATTAAGGTGATTCCAGATTTAGCAAGTTTTGAAAAATACCTGTGATTACGTCTTTAGAATTTTAGCAGAAGATTTCTATGGTCTGTTTCTGATTCAAGCCACAAAATAAAGAACCAACTGCGGAGACCTATTTTTAAAATAGTTTTATTTCTGCCTTTAAAATATACATTATCAGTTTGAAAATCTCAAACAAAACAAAAACAAAAAAAAACCCAAAACAAAACACACACCACCACCACCAAAACATTTTAGTTGTAAGTTAACAGTCTTGAGTTGGGACTCTAAAGTGTGGGAACAGCTAAAATGAGTCAATTCAAGTTCTCCAACAAAATACTGCCAGAGGTGAAGGACTAAGAAGCCAGATTGCACAATTCACCTGATAAATTATACTATTCATTTAAAATGATAAACAAATTATTTTTCTTCTGGCTTTCTTCCCCCAGCCTTTAGCCCATTAAGTTATTACCTACAGGACTACCCAAGTGCTTGGGCGGCATGTCAACAGCACTTCGAAGGTCACTTATAGAAGGGGTTAGCTTAAGGGGTTAAATGGGTACCCATAACCTCTGCAAGGTTTACATTATCCATTTTTGGCTCTTAAACCACATCCAACTTTTTTTTTTAAATGTAAAAAAATCCAAAAGTTTAAATCCCACCCACTTGGAGGGCTGTAGCGACCCTGAGATGATATTTTATGGGTTCCTTCTTTAGCTCAATGTACCTAAGGAGAGCAGGATTTTTTTTTAATCATCTGGTTATCAGCTATACTTGTGTCAGTTTCGGAATGTTTTATGCAGCCAAACACAGAAAGGAGTACTGAATCTGGATTTAACATGTTGTAACCGAAATGGTCTCGATTCCATTGACCCAATTAGCTCATCAGAATTATTTCATTTCAACTAGATAAGATTCAACCAATACTGGTTTAAATAAAAGGTCACCAAGCTGCCCTATCTCCATCAGTAACCTGATTTAAAAGAATACAGGAGGACTGGAACAGAAAAAAATAGTGACCTTTGTCCTCTTCCATGTAGTGCAGAGAAAATTCAAGCAATTCACAAGCTAAATCAAGAGAATGAACGAAGAAGTAAATAAATATCAGCTGAAGAAATCAGACCACTAAGTATTATGTATGCTAAAGGAATAATATATTTAGCGCCAGTTTATTAGCAAAAAATACTGTGTTACATCTCACTAATACAATGTAGTAGCTATCAGCTTAACTAAAGGAATGGTCCATTAATAAGAATTTAAACACGACCATATCCAAAAGGTCAGGTATGACCAGATTGCTGTATTTGAAAAGAAAGGCCGTAATATTCTCTAACAGAAAATTACCAAAATCTCATTCAAACAAATAACTGGCAAACAATTAAGGGAAGTAGCCAAGAAGTTTCTCTGGTTGCATGAATAGCATGGCAGGCTAATGAATTCAAATATGGAAGTTTGATTCTTTGATGAAAAATTCTTAACACTATGAAATTAGTCCCTCCCCTCTGATGCGCAAATAACACACAAAAACAGAGCCAGAAAGGAAGAACAAAATACTGAATACAAATAGGAAACAAAAAAAGGGGGAAAGGGAATAAAAGACCTTGGATAAGGCCTTGGAAAGGCACTAGTGTCAGTTTGGACCCCATATGGGGATGCCCATCTTCATCAGCCATCTCCAAGGGGGCAAACAAGAAGTATCTAATTTTGTGCCAAGAAGAGTAATCAAGAGGCAATCTGGCTGTATGGTTTAGTCTTAGATTAAGATGACTCAAAATCAAAAAGCTGAGCTATCTCTTCTACAGCATGTACCACCCCACTCCACTACACCTTTCTGCTCACCCAAAAATGGAGAGATAAGTACATATTAACAGCTGAAGACCTGAAGCAGTCTTCCTCAATTTGGCATCCCCTCAGAAGTGTTGAAACCAGACAAGCCTATACAGTCACGCTTGCTGAGAATTTTAGCCCCTACACATCTAAAGAATAAGAGTGAGGAAGACTAATCCAAAGGAAAACATAGATAGTACACTATCACCAAGACACAATCCAAAGTATCCAAGTGATAGCTAAACAGACAGCTACACAGACTCAGTTCATTATGGCAAACAATCTAGCCCAAGTTGGGAGACTATGGCAGGGAGTCTGAGGTCTAGTTTGGCAGAAAACCCCAAGTTCCCAAATATGGAGCCCCACTCCTCATATGCAACATGTAAAGAAATGGTAGAGGTGACTCCTGTGCCTCATCTGCCTTGTTGACCGATGCATACAGCCACAGGAAGCCTTGGAGAAACAAACAGGAACTTGTCAAAATGTTACAGAATTCACCAAAAGCTTACAGAACTTCTGTTCACTCACAGAAGGCTTCTCACTTCATTCATCTTCTTCGCCTGATGGCTTGGTGGGAGATTGAGGCAAGAAAATAGGGACTAAACATTCCTATCCTGGGCTACAAGCCCAAAAGGTAGAAATACAGGCTTCAGGTGTTTCAGGACTTAATTTGAATCCATTGGTACTGATCAGTAAGTGTGAAGGCAGAATTTTTGAAGAAATGAAGTCAGGTGGAATCCCGCACCATGCATTTTGAGAAAGGATGCATGGAGGGGCGATAGAAAGCATATCTTTGTTTTAACTGCTCCATTGTTCTTTACCTTAAGAGGGAAAGTCTGTAAGGTAATTACCACCAGATTCAATTTCACATAGTTAGAGTGCTTGTGTAGATCTAAAATTGTGCTGGTTTTCCAATCATATATATTATTATAATTGGACTCAGTGTAACTATTTTCTAGATCTTGGCCTTCTAGACAAGGAGAACAGGTTGAAGACGGTAGGCACAGAGAGCACAATTCTATCTCTTATCCACACCTGAGGAGTGCTTGAACAGTCAACATAAGCACAAAAGAGTTGCCAGCATACACCAAAGTGCATCCTGGTGTTAGAGCTGTTTCCCCCTTTCCCATGTATTAAAAAGACAGTAAATACTTAAACATTGCCTAGAATTCCTGGCAAAAAACCCGAGATGGCAATCCTTTGAGCCTCGGGGCTTGAAGGGCAACCCTGGGAAGAGAATGCAACACTCAACCTGGGTAGCCAAGACAATTCTTCTTCTCCATTCTCAAGTAAGTAAGTTGCCTTGCTCCTGAGCGTGGCTTAAGCTGTCCTTCCGATGTAAATGATGAACCCCCATTCTTTTGGGGCTGCGATGTGGGCGCCCAGGAGGTGGCTTGATGTTGGCATCCTTGCTCTGCTCAGAAACCCCCTCCTGGCTGTTCACCCTCCTGTCCTGGAACAGCAATTCCTGTTCTTCAGCTGGGCTCCCAGATGGGTAGTCTATGTAATCTTTGGACTTCTCTGGTGAAGAAATGACAGGCTCTGCCATCCCCTCAGGACCAGACCCTTGCAGTAATTTGCAGCTTTCGTCCTGGGAGAAATCTGTGCTGTAGTCAGAAGGGAAGTGGCTCCGGCGACTCCGAAACTCTGTGCTGTCAATGTCCACGCTTGAGTCCCTGCTTACAGTCCAGCTGCAGCTCTGCACCGATTCTTCGCCATCTGAGTAGGCGGAAGCTACCCGACCTAACTCTTGCATGGAGCGGCTGAAACGTTTCTGGAGCTCCTGTGCCGTGTCACGGCTAAATGCAGTCCGGTTTACTAGCACCTGCTCTGTGGCAGGAGGAGCCTTATCTACAAACATCCGTTGCCAGTTGGCTAGTAAATCCTCCTCGGAGCTGGCAGAGCTGTCAAATGTGCTGGGAACCTGTGGGGGGCTGCTGAAGGGGCTGCTTTGAGAAGATCCAGGAACCCGGCTCAACTTGGGGGAAGGTTGGTAGGAGCAGCTGGAGGCAGAGCGTTGACCTGAGGCTGGGCTGCTGGGAAAGGGGCGCTGCCTGTCACAGTTCTCATCCTCCCCCTGGACTAAGCTCAAAGAGATAGCTTGGCGGGTAGCATAAGTACAATTGGGCAGCGGGCTGTTCTTTGGAATGCGTACCTTGTCCTCGGAAAACTCAATGACTTTGCGCCCTGGATACATGGGGTGGGGGGGGGGAGGGGTGGGATATGGGCTTAGTTTCTCAAAAGTAGGCACCTCCTTTGGCAGGCTCTCCAAGCAGTTCTGTGACTTGCAGCTCCCATTTTGCTGTCTAGATCCCTCCTTCCGCTTGCTTTCTCCCTGCCCCGAACTCACACAAGTTTCGGGAAGAGTGCCACTCATATCTACGTGCACAAAAACATCTTCAGCCATAGAGCAACTCCCACTGCTGGATTTGGCTGAGTTCAGCACAAGTGATTCTGGCTTCTCCAACACTCTAGCAATGACTGAGGTGGGCACAACATCAGAGGGAGCCAAGGTGTGCAGTTCCTCCTGGTCAGGGCCTACAGAATCCTGAGTGTTTTGCAAGTGCTTGTTGACCATATCTTGCAGCTCAGATGGAAGCTAATAAGAAAAAGACAAGAGTAGTCTGGAATTAAAATAGCATATAGGAAACAGGGTAAATGAGATGGACAAATGCACCAAGGTGTCTGCAGAGATTTCTGCAAAACCCATCTAAATTGCTTGTTATAACTAAATATAACTGAAGAGTTTTTCAAATATGTTACACCCACATTCAAAATTCTTCTATTTCTATCCCAGAATCAGGGGAAATATTGTGTTTCCAATGTACCTTTAGAAGAAATAGAAATATTTCTAATATCTTGCATTCCTTGCTTGTGTTAGGCCAACACAATACTATGATTTGGGGGGGGGGGGAGCTGATTGTCACACTGAATTGAATGACCAAATCCCTCCCTACCCTTGTTTTAAACTACATCTGCCAGGAAGCATCTAGTAATTATAGGCCACTATCTTGGCCAAACTGCCCTAGAATTAGTTCAACTGATTTTGGCAACAGAACCACTTTGCACTCCCTGGGAGTATTTTCATAGACAGTCTATCAAGCAAATTATAAGCAAGGAGTATAACATTTTCATCAGCTTTCAACTGTGCAGTCACACAAATAGATTCTGTGCAGAACATTCTAGAGCTGAGTTTTTAGCAGAACATGATCCTTCCCTGCTCTCTTAAGATGCCTTCCTGCAGGACTCAGCTCTTGTTCTTTTCTCAATAAATACTGCAACAATTCCTGTAAACCATGAAAAGAAGAATGACTGGGAACATGAAAACCAGCACCAATGGCAGAGATAGAATAGGGTGAATGCATAGGTGACACAGTCTTTTTCCCTGACCAAATGCCCTGGTCATGGGCCAGATGTGTTAGGATTGCAACGACAAGCATTGTGTTAGCATAAATATCCAACAGCAGAAATGTGTAAACAATGATACCTGAGAACATGATGTACCAGGCTTGCAAATATAAATGAAAAAAACCACCCTTGTGTAAATAATAGAGAATTCTATATCCTAAAGGGATGCCCACAAGTCATCCATAGGGTGAGTAGCTTGGCAGTCTATATTTGAAATAATCCATTTTTAAAAAATGTTGAAAACCAGCATGTGCATGAATCTCTTAACATTAAAGCAAGAATGTGATGGCTTTCATCAAGGCACAATTTCAATACAATGGAGCAATTTTCTTATGCAGCTGGGGGAAAAAACCCAGGCTCCAAAGAAGCACTAAAAATAAAAGTACTACTTTACTTAATAAATACTGTACTTAGGAAAATTAATATGCAAAAAGAAAGCTCAAGAAAAGTCACTTCATCTAAATCTCCAAGGCAGAAGGTTCAAATAATCTTTTGATGCTGTTGATGCCACTGTGGCAATAAACTGCAGGAAAGCAGCAGCCATGTCGTTTGAGCATAAGCTCAAATCCTCAAGCACAGGAATGAATCAAGTGCTCAGATTCTACAGTATTTTGAAGACTGTTCTGTTCAAGTGTAAGGCCTATCTGTGTGGTGCATAAAGAACACAAAGAAACACAATGACATCACTAGAACTCAGCATATTCAATATCGATAGGAATTACCAGCATCTTGGTCTGGTCTCCATTAGCCTGAACTGAAAGCACCTCATTTTAACTAAAATAATATGAAATTCTTGAGATAGAGTGGGAGGTTTGAAGATGTCAGTAGCAGCTGATTCTAGACATCAGAATATATCCAGGTTAGTTGAAAAATTCATGATATACTTGATTCTACTGGTGTGTTATTGCAATATTGAAATGGGAGAAAGCAAGTGTTTAAAAATAGTTTTACTGTATAAATGTGTTCTATATACTTATATAATTGTAGAAATGCCATTTAATTATGGAATAATATAGTATAACTGAAGATGAATTTATCTCTTCCAATAAAGAAAGGGTAGATTTCATATACTGATTTTCAAATCTATCAATATATTTTAAAACATATTATACAAACATCATCTATTAATCTTGTTCCTATTTTAAAAAGCTGCAATGAATATAAGTATATATATAAACAAAGTATAAACGTTTCAACTGTATTTGATATTAAATCTTGGTCCCAATTCAACTGCGAGTCCAATGATACACCAGTAGCAGAAGACTTTCAACATCTACCTTGGGAACAAATCTAACACTATAAAGATCTGTTGGATAAGTAAGGAATCCTTCTCAGTGGTGATAACAATACTTTAGAAACACTGTCAAGAGACAATAAGTCCTTTCCCTTCATATATTTTGTATATAGCTTTCTGTTTAAGACTGCCATCAGTTTAACTCACAGATTTTTACCTTGAAAGCAGATTTGAACAATATATCTTTTTTTTTTTTACAAAAGCTGTTAGGACTTCTAGTTGACCATGATTGTATTTGTATACCATTCTGCAAGCCTGAAAACCAGCAAAAATATACTCACCGTAATGGTAAAAGCAGTAGCAAGAACATACTGAACTTTGGAACAGATTTGTGATATTTATGAAATCTGGAAATCTACCAGATATTTAAACTTCCTAGTCTAACTAGTTTCCTTATTTTCTGTCCTTCTACAAAATCGCCTCCTCACTTTAGTTAAAAACCCCTGTAGTAAACAGATACTTGTACTGGATTACTAGTTCACTTATAAATAACTCATTGTGCTGAGGATTCACAGAGAAATGGATAGCTGAAACAAAAAGAGTAAAGTTAGAATGAAGCAGGAAACCTGCAATTCATGAAACTCTTTTCAGGAACCTACTGAATTTAAAGCCAATCAGGCAACGAGAATGAGAAACAACATGTACAAAATGACTGTCATTAACTGTTTTGCAGGAAACAGAAATCCCAGAAAAATAAGGACATGCAGTTCATCCCAGGCCATTAAAGTGATTCACCAGTCCTCAAACCCATTCAGATTTTTACTCACATCAGCAAATTTGTGGTTTCGAAAGTGAGATTTGTTGCACTTCAGGAGCTGCACTGCTAAGTTACAGTCTAGCCGGTATCGCTCCTGTCAAGACAACACATCATAATTGAAGAGACATAGCTTGAAATGGTTCACAACAATGTGATATCCCAGGCAAAACTACAGAAGTATTCCATAATGATGAAAACGAAACAACTGAGAACTTGCAACAGTTTACAGCAACCCAGAATCTGGCAGCTGAAGGCTAAGGGCAGAACCAGTCTTGATCATATCAATTTCCCTCACAAATCCCAATGAACATTTTAGAAAAATAAAAATGCATTAAAATGTACAGCTACTATCATCTACTACCTGTTCTAGCTACTAGCCTCTTCTCCATTGGGGCTGATTAAAACTTTTGCAATTTGACAAGTTCATTCACAAACAAGAATAGTTATTTTTAAAACAGGCTTTATGAAAGAAAACTACTGTAAATGGAGAACTTTATAGCTTTACAAACAGAAGTCAGTAAATAAGGCCTAAGAAAAAAAGGCCTAGACCAGGGGTGTCAAACACAATTTCATTGAGCGCCACATCAGGGTTGTATTTGACCTTGGGGGAGGGCAGCTTGATGTCACTCATGTCAGGGGCGCCTATGGTGACCTGAGAGCTCTGACAGTGAAAACGGGCTCCTGAGTTGTTTTTACTGGCAGAGGCACCACGGGCCAGTCATTTGCTGTTTCTAGGACAACCCCGTGGGTGAGATCTAAGCATCCCAAGGGCCAGATCTGGCCTGCGGGCCTTGAGTTGGACCCCTCCAGCCTAGACCATATTTAGAGATAGGACCATATAGAAGTGATATGTAGGCCAGGCTGGTACATCAGTGTACAAAGCTAAAAGGAAAAATAATAAAAATTTAAAAAATAAATTAAAAAACAACTCACTGGACAAAAAAATGTTTCAGAATCCTTGGTAAAAGTCTGATAGAATAACCCGAGTTATATGGCTGTCAGTTAATGCACTGCATTTCCATACCTAGGTCCTCAAGATATGCTGACATATGAATCATACCAAGTGGCAAAGCCCATATTCATAATTTTTGTACATTTGAGAAAGCATCCCAATTTTTATAATCCATCTTCTTGAAAAAGTTTAGCATCAATATGTTGCTTGGATAGCAATTGGACTCTCTTATACACCGCTGGTCTTTTTTTTTTTTTAGAATGGTGTTTATTGATCTTTAGCAGACTGTCATGTGCTGCTGTTAGGAATGTAAGTCACCTAACAGCTATTTGGGTTGGAAATATATAAACCAGGATAGACATTTTAATACTGTATCTTTAAGAAAATTGCAAAAACTGTAATTGGGTGTGGTTTCTCAAACAGCCATAAGGTGGAGCCAGAAACCTAGGCTGTTTTCGTCTTAGTCTCAAGAGTCTCCGAAGAGTTTGTGTCTCAGTGAGTCTGTTTTCCTTCTGTTGGAGAGTTTTGCCGTTCCTCCTAATTGACTGTTATTCTTGAATTTGATGTAAGTCTGATACTGAACTGTTTTTTGATACTGGACTTTGTTATTGGATTATCCCTGGACTGAAAACTGACTGATCTTACCTGTGAATGACTTTGGACTGCTTATTTTGAATTTTATTTAAACCTTTATTGAAAGTAAAAAACCTACATTTACTGTACAGTGTATCTGTGTGCTGTGTGTGTATTATTCAAACACTTCTCTCAATACGTCTCCCTGTATGCGCTCATTCTCCTAATGGGGAATTACCTCAACAGCTGCTCCTCATAGAACTTTAAACACTAATATACTTAAGTAAGGATAACCCTATTAATTATTTCTATTTCTTACACAAGATCAATGCTTTGAAAAAAAGATTGCTTACATTAAGCTCTTCTAGTTTATTGATAGTTGTTTTGGCATCCAGAAGCTTATTGGTGAGCTCCACAATTTCCCAATCAAGAGTTTTCCGATCCATTTCAGCTTTTTTAATCTAGAGAATAGCAATATACAGGTGATGAGTCATATTAGTCAACAATTGGGCTGCCTTCATATCTTTGCCCTCTTCTCTTCCACACCCTACCCAACTCTAAAAATCAAACTCCTTTTGTTTCTTTAGCAAAAGAAGAGAGGAGGTTTACATAACCCGGGTAATTTTTTTTTGTGTCTTAGGAAGGCATTACTTAGGAACACAAACTATGTTTGAGTGTTCATTGACTTCTTCATAACTGTTTGCAAAAACATCATGCAAACATGAAGAATACTCCTTAAATCAGGTATTGGCAAACCTGAGCTTCTGCTGTGTTCCAATTCATATCATTTCTAGCTAGCGTTATTTATTGTCAGGCATTATAAGAACTGAAATCCAAGAACATTTTGGAAAGCAAGTAAGCTCAGACTTTAATCATTTTGGTTTGAATAGACACATTTGAGCAAGAAAGAAATTATGCTTGGGGAAACTATGAAAAGCTGTTTGTGTGTATCTAAAGAAAAGTAATAGGAGCACATAAAATATCAAAAGCAACTGTACTTATATCTTCTACTTGGATTTTCTGCAACTCTGCACATACCCAGGTTTTCTTCAAATTAATTATCTAATTGTAGGGCAGCGGAACAAGAACTTATTTGGCTTTGTTTGAACCTTACCTTTACACATGGCCTTTAATTTCACAATACTCCTTGTTAATTAACATAAATCTCAATTTTTATTGAATAAAAGAGGAAAATTTTAGTCTAGACATGGGAGAATGGTAGGAGAAAATCTTGGAAACAAGCAGATATTGTACTCTTTAAAAACATATCAAATCAATATTTAGAGCTTATCATTGGAAAGAAAAAGTTCCTGCACCATGAGATTTTAATATTATACTCTCCTACACTTACCTAGCATTGCAGACTAATATGTATGTATGTATGTATGTATGTATGTATGTATGTATGTATGTATGTATTCTTAAGTTTTCACGGGTATTTATATATATGGTATTCAGCTTTGTTCGGGTATTTTCCCACGTCATTATAGCTGTGCTTTTAAAGTTGTAGCAACGTTTTGGCAGAATCTCATCTGCCATCATCAGGCTTCATCAGAAGATTCTGCCGAAATGTTGCTACAACTTTAAAAGCACAACTATAATGACATGGGAAAATACCCGAATTTCTCCAACAAGAGTGTCTGAGTCGCTCCCACTTTTCTCCTGTCCCCATAACAACAGAAAAAGAAAACATTTTGAGGTACCTGGGAGCACCGTGCGCTGCGTTTTGGTTTAATCCCGAGCGGCTGGGTGGGCGTGAGAAGAGCCAAGCAAGCGTCTCTGCTGCTGCTACCCTTGCCAAGCTGCAGCTGTCCCTCTCTCGCCATCTCCAATAACAGCGGCAGCAGCAGCGGGAACTGTGGAAGTTACAGAGGTGGCTCCCCCACCTGAGAAGCGGCTGAAACGCTTCCACGGTTCCCGCCGCTGTTGTTGGAGAAGGCGCTGGCGAGAGAGGGACAGCTGCAGCTTGGCCTGGGCGCTTGGAATGCAGGAACAGGCTGCGCACTGGGACTTTTGCAAACTTGCAGAGCCCAAGGCTGGAGCATCAAGGGTAGCAGCAGCAGAGACGCTCGCTTGGCTCTTCTCACGCCCACCCAGCCGCTCGGGATTAAACCAAAACGCAGCACACGGCGCTCCCAGGTACCTCAAAATTTTTTTTTTTTTTCTGTTGTTACGGGGACAGGAGAAAAGTGGGAGCGACTCAGACACTGTTGTTGGAGACGGCACTGGTGAGAGAGGTACCAGCACCGGAGGCCTGAGAAGCGGCAGAAACGCTGCCAGACATCCACGCCGATGCTGCCCGCCTGCTGACCCGGGTAAAGGTGGGGTAAGGGAGCCCTCTGTGCTCCACCATGATTGGCTGTTAGGAGCGGCTGATGGTGAGTGCCACAGGGCACTCCTAGTGGCAAGTTCCCCCCCTGCCTCCCCCCCCCAATTTCAAATGTTTTAAACTAGGCCTAAATTTGGGGGGAAGGGCTTAATTTCATTTTATGCCAAGAAAACATGCTGGGTCTTCCTATGGGGGGGGCGTATTGTTGGAGAAACACTATCTATCTATCTACACACACACACACACACACTTTATAATAAAAGTGATGCGATCAACCAAAAATGAAATACATCTTGGAATGAATTCAAACAAAAATACATACTTTGAGCAAGGTGCATAGGGCAGGTACAATAAATAACAATGATTGAGGGTTTATTTATTTATTTCTATTCCATCTTTATTATTTTTTATAAATAATTCAAGCGGCAAATATACCAATACCTAATATTTCTTCTTCGTACTATTTTCCCACAACAATCACCCTATGAGGTGAATAGGGCTGAGAGAGATTGACTAGCCCAAAGTATCGCACGCTGGCTTTCATGCCCAAATCAGGACTAGAACTCCTAATCTCCTGGTTTCTAGATTGTGCCTTAATCACTAGACAAAATTGGATAGTGTTTAAAAACTGGATAGCTTTTAAAAAACAGGTAATTCAGAGACTGTCTGAGGGGCAAAAAGTAATGTTTAAATGCATGCCATATTGATAAAAAATAGACTTTAAACTGATTTGTGCATCCTAGTCTTCAATTATTTCTTGAGTCTCCAAGACCATCCTTTTATCCCAACTTCTTCCAAATTAAGATATTTTGCTAAAGTAGCAAAACGTAAGCATCTTTATTATGTATCCCAGGAAGGGAAAATTCTGCTATGAAATTTCAATAGGCATTTGCCTTTCATTTTCAAGCCCTACAAAAGTACCTTAGCTTTTCCACAGAAAAACAGCACAGTATCACACAGGTCATGTGTGCCTCACTCAGTCTAATAGGGTTTGCTTTCAAATAAGTGCACAACAGCCTTTAAATACTAGATATAGGCTCTTTCAATGGGTGAGCAACCTTCCAGCAGCTGAGACCTACCCTTTGGAGCAAAATGAAGGCAATAGGTAGGTTGATGGGGCAAGTGGTTGGGGCTGAGATCTGGCCCGAGTTTGAGGAATGAATGTTGAGATCTGTCTATTATTTTAAGGCTACTTTACTGCTCGCACTATATATTTCCTGCCTCAATTGCAATCCCACCCAGCAAAGCACTCATAGTAAAGGAGTATTGGTCAGGATGGGATTCAAGGACCAGGAAAATATACAACTGAAAGTTGTCCACTTGTGCTTTCCACGAAAATTGATTCTCAGAGTATTCATTTTGCATTTAAAGTAATACCTTATTGTTTTAAAGCCCGCTCAGAAAAGCAGAATTCCTATAACGTTGTTGAAATATATATTTTGTTTCTTTTTTCAGCTCAAGTTATACAACCTGTGATATAAAATGAGCAGGTTCAGAGTCTTTGTGTTATTTCACATGATCACATTTATTTTATTTTCAACTTTATTTGCCACCCATCTCTCAGTTCAAGTGACAAATCATATATCTTTCATAGTAACACAAAGATTACTGGCACTTTTATGCCAGAAATTGCTTCAGCATAAAAAACATTTTAATGAATTTGAAAAACGTGAATTTGTTCCCACTTCATTCTGTCTTGTGAAGCATGAATGTTGATATTGGATTAAAATGATAATGAGTTAATACTGCATTTGTACTAGAATGAGAAATCCTTAGTTTTGGTTATGGTGATTGAAGCTTCTGAGAACTATACTACCCACCTCCTAGTTCTGCAATGATAAGGAAAAGTACTGTATTTCATGTCAGTTTATGGATTAATTTTTTGGGGTAGACAAATGGCATCCAGCCCCCCTAAACTAAGACATCCCATAATATAGAATGGAGCAAGTCATGCTAGGAAAGGATCAGCTATTTCATTCAAACCCAAGTTGCTGGCTGATTCAGATTCTGGATCCCATCAAAGACAGTGCAAGTGGGGCTGAGTAATGCATGGACAACAATGAAACTGGAAAGGCTGAAACATGTGAAGAGGAAAAGAAAAACACACAAACGAAAAGACGCAACTGCAAAAATCCAGTTTTGACTGAGAGAGGCCTGAGAGGTGAGCACACCCAGCATGTGCCAGCAGCAGCGTAGGAAGGAAGGAAAGAAAGAGAGAGAGAGAGAGAGAAAGAGAGAGAGAAAGAGAGAGGAGAGAAAAAAAGCCATGAGTGTTATGAATGCACATAATATACAAATGTTGGCTCCACTCTGACACCCCACAATTCATGACAAAACCATCCCACCCAGATTCTACAATAAAGAGCACATAATGACACCAACGACTCTTAAAAAGCTACAAGACAAAACTACAAATAGCTGCACTGGAGGAGAACCCAAAACACTATTACACAAAACACAAGACTTGGAAGCAATGCCAATTTTCATCAACTCTAAACTGAATTCTACTCCAATTCTTGATGCATTGCATTTTGATATTACTATATAGTACTATTACTCTTTAAGATTTTAAAATAGTTAGACCTGCCCATTCTACTCATTATAGGGCCATACAATCACTTACCAGGGCATGCAGCTTCTCCTCCAAATCCTGATTTGTTCTTTGTGAAGCTGTGTAACTATTTTGCAATCTAAGATATAGAAGATTACCCATGTTACTGAATAGGCACAGAAGTTTCCCCAAGGTGAACACCAGGTATGACATATTATACAATGGACTGTGGTATTGTATTTATGGCATGCCTTAAACTCTGCCATGTTTAGGTATTTCATCTCCTTCTGCACTAAGCTGTAGGAAGCTTGAGAAAGGAGGAAAAAAATTGGGGAGAGGGTGTAAGAAGGAATAGAGAACAAGCTTGATAAGGAGAAACTATTAAAATTCACTCCAGTAAAAGAGCAGAAATGTTGAAGATTATGATCAAGCTTTCAGATAAAACTCCCAATCCTGTATGGTAGAATACAGTTATCAGTAAAGGTTAATCTCTGTCTCTTACTTCACCATCTCATATTCCCCTCCACCTGTGAAGTTGCTATACTAATAATTGCACGTTTGTCTCTATTGCCCCAGTTTCTAAGGTGATGATCCATGTGTGTTTACTAAGAAGTGGACTCTCAGCTTGGTTTAAACTACGGTATCCAGGCCTGGCTATATCTAATAAACAAATATTGATAAGCAATGAGAAAGGACCCCTTCCCCCTACAACAGTAAGGCATCACTCATGTCAACAACTTTCCCAAACGTAACAAAGCCCTAGATTAGTATTTCTCAATCTTGGCAGCTTGAAGATGTGTGGACTTCAACCCGTAGAAGGGGTTCTGGCTGGGGAATTCTGGGAGTTGAAGTTCACACACCTCCAAGTTGCCAAGGTGGAGGTACAGTGATCTAGATGATGGAAATAAAATGTGATATATCCCAACAGGTATCACTGATTTCAAGATTCAACACCAATTCAGACAATGTAGCCATCATATTAGGGAATCATGGAGAGACACTTGGATTGGACACATGCCTTTCACAATATTCAGTAAAGCTCATTTCTTTCTCTGTTTCCAGCTCCCTATAACTGTCTTCAGTTATTAACCAAGGTATTAAAAAACCTGACCAAAGAGTCTCTATGTAATTACAATACAGCTCTGTAAGTCTATGGGTCTTACATAACATTAAACTATCCAATAGCAAGCCAAATGCTAAAGGGGAAAAAAAATCCAGCTTTGTAAGTGGTGTCTGCATGCCTCAGGACACACATTTCACATAGAACGATTTCCCTGTACATAATGATCTACAAGAGAATACAGAAGACTGTGACTTTCCATATGCTATCAAACAACTACTATGAAGAATAACAGCCAAAAGCTATTGGGAATTGTAATTGAACAACATCTGGAAAGCCAAAGGTTTGCATGATTTCATTTGCAGTGTTTCTCTAAATGGCAGAGTATGCTAAAATATATTGCAGAATAAGCTAAACACTGCCAACTAAGGAACTGGACTGCTTTGTCTCCTCTTCTCCTCCCCACCTGATGTTCTAAAAGCCACATACCTACGGAATTTGTCTTTAAATTTTTCTAGCTCTTCTCGATTTTGGCCCAACTCCATCTCCAGGTAGTCTTGCCCAGACTCCAACTCCCTCTCCATTGCTTCCATTTTATTGGTGACATAGGTCAGACGTCGACGCAGCTCCTCATTGTCATGCTGCAGCAACCTAAGGTACAAAAAGCAGGAACTTATTTCCAATTAAACTACAGGAAACTTTGCTGCCAATATAGCAATGTGCCTCTGAACAAAGTTCAATTGCATTTCTGGAATCTGGAAAGTTAAAACAAGATAAATACATAAAACATAGCTTCAATTGTCACCTAATTTAGCTGCCAAGTGAACAAATGAGCTTGATAAATTGAAAAGTTGCTTAAAACAATTGGCTAATTATAACTCACACACATAGGCACCCAGAACACCATCACTTCCGCATAATATCCACAAGTCCTGTGGACAGAGAATTTCAGTCTTTTTTCTTTCGAGTTGAACATCCAAGGTTCCTTCAGTCTGTGCTCTAGTCTCTATATCATCGTTGTCACCCTCCTCTGAACCAGTTCTAAATTATCAATCAATCAATCAGAATAGAGCTGGAAGGGACCTTGGAGGTCTTCTAGTCCAACCCCCTGCTCAAGCAGGAGACCCTATACCATTTCACATCGGTGGCTGTCTAGTCTTTTCTTAAAACCTCTAGCGATGAAGCCCCTACAACTTTCCGGAAATGTCATCCCAGAATTATATACGTGGACTCCCCAATGTGTAGTAGAGGGGAATAAGGGCTTCACACATCGTTGATACAATATTCCTCTAGCAATTATCTCACACTAACTTATGTTAGCTTGTTGACAATGAATACACACAAGTCATTCTCCATTATGGTGCTTTCAAGCCAAGAATACTCATCTTTTAGGCATGTCATGCATTTTTCCTCCCTAAATATAACAACCTACATTTTTCCCTTTTGAAGAACGACTTGTTTCTTTTCAGTCCAGCCTTCTAAATAGTTCAAATTAGTCTGCAATCTTGTTCTGCCATCTAGGATTTTAGCCAGATCTTCCAATTTTGTGTCCTGTACAAATTTAGTAAGCAGCCCATCAATCTCGTTATCCAGATTTTTTATAAAAATGCAGATTAATACTGGCTGTAAAATAGATTCCAATAGTTACTGCTTTGTAACACAATGTAGAACCACTCATGCTGATTGCCTGAGCACAGTTGACCATCTGCTGTAGACCAATCTTACTGTGGTGCTATCCAAATTATACTTCAATACTTGTCGAGAATGCCATGTGGAATCTTGTCAAAAGCTTTGCTGGAATTGAGGCAGGCTATATCCACAGCATGGATAGTAAAATAATTGATTTGCAAAGGAGATGAGTTCTGTCTCACATGACCTATTTTTTATAAAAAGCTTGGCTTAGCAATTGCAGCATTGTGTTCAAAATGGTTACAAATGACCTCCTTCACTATGTTGCCCAAACATTTTTCCAGGTACTGATGTTAGGCTTATTTAATCTAAAAAAATCAGAAGGCAAGTAGTCAGTCAAATACTATTGGTATGCCTGTGATGGTTAAAGATGTAGGGGTGTATTGGGGGGGAGGGAATTCCTAAAATGTTACTTGTGAAATACAAAAGTATATAGTTTCCATTAATTGCTTTTCTAGTCAGATTTTTGTGACTGATTTTATTTGCTACAGGAGCCCTTTGGGTAGGCTGATTCAGCCTTCCATCCTTTCAAGGTGCCGGTAAAATGAGGACCCATATTGTTGGGGACAATATGCTGACTCTGTAAATTGCTTAGCGCTGTAAAGCACTAAGGGGTGATATATAAGACGAAGCGCTATTGCTATTGCCATTTGGACAGTATTAAAGATAGTTTTTCAAAATTACTATCATGTTATCAGACGAGAATGTAAGATGAAAGGAATTTGGGATCAAAAAGAGCATGCAAGATCAGGTAAATCTTATGCACAGTTTTAAGGAGCAAGCCCATCTGGGCACCAACATCAGTAAATGTGAGCAACTTGCTTTGGTCAGGGAAGGAAAATTCCATGCTTGATCAGGGGTGGGATTCTACCGGTTCCGACCACCTCTGCAGAACCGGTAGCTCTGAAGAGCAACAGGCAGAGAGCATACATAGAACCGGTTCGATGTCTGTTGCTGTTTTGGCCCACCCACCTGCCCGGGCTTTTACCTGACCTTTATTTCCTGCTTTTTCAACCATAGCTGCTTTGCGCAACACAGCTGAGGTTGAAAAAGCAGGAAAAAAAGGGCTTTTTCAACTGCTGCGCACCCGCATGCAGTGCTGCTCAGCTGTCCAGGCAGCTCATTGACAATATACACGCGTGTGCAGCAAAACGTAAAATCACCAAACCGGTAGTCATCCCGGTCGGATCCCACCCCTGTCCTTGATCATTTCTTTACAGACAGCGAGTTTAATTCTAAAAAGTAGGTCACCTATCTATGCAAAGAGTTCCTTCTTAGTTTACAGCCTTTAAATTAAGCACAGCAACCAGATGGAGCTAAATAGCTCAGCTATCTTCCCCTGAACGTTGAAAGTTACTCAATAATTTATGTGTTCCAGGGAAAACTAAAAACATTGCAGGAAGGAAAATAACCACCCCATTTTTACCTTGATTTCAATATTCATATGAAGAGAACTATCCACTTCTAAGTCACCAAATAATTTTCTAGGTGAAGATTCACATATTGGCTTTGGAAATACTGATGCATAAGGATTATATTGCCATATCCATACATTTACATCTATGTAATTCTCCCAAAGATTCAATAATTCTGTTCTTCACAGCGTTATCATCTGCAAATATTTTACCCAATTTTCCAAAAACATAAAATAATATTTTCAAGATGCATAAATAGATGATCAAACTTACAATGGATATTGTTCTTAAATTAAGCTGTTACAGCAGCACTAAGACAAAGATAACACTGGAGTTTTAATTTAATAATTCTTCAGCTGGGTTTCTGTGAAGAGCATCCTTGGCAGTTTAACCTCAAGTCAGCCATTATCAGCTCAACAATGATCAGCTTTGCCAGACTTAAAAGTTATACATTAGTTCTTTTTAAGCATATTGAAAAGTTAACAGAGGAAAACTTAATTCCACAACATCAGGAAATAAGCACAGATAATATAACGTGAAACCAGAAATACTACAAACAACTATGAAACAAAACAAGGTCTGGGATACTTACTTTATCCTTTCTGCATCTGTCAAGGGCTCCTACAGAAAAGAAAAGGAAACAGAATTAAGATTTAATTAAAAGTATGAACTAGTTATCAGAATAGCAAACTAAACCATACAAATGCTAAATGGAAAAAATAAGAGCAAGTTTGGATAGTGGTTTGTATCATGTCTTGAAACCAGGAGACTGTGCATTCTACTCCTGCCTGAACTCAGTTGGGCCAATCACTCTCTCAGCCCTAGGAAACAGGCAATGGCAAACTACATTTGAAATATTGCCAAGAAAACTGCAGGGACTTGTGCAAGCAGATGCCAGAGGACAAGACCAACCTGAAAATCAGATTTCTGGGGAAGCCACAAATATTTTCGAGAAACTGCCTATGCTAGGCCACAACTGTGGTTATGAAGAGAGGACAATTTATATTAAGAACACAGATTATTCTGAACAAATCTCTCAGTCACAAGGCTCATTACACAAAAAGTATTTAGGATTTGTTTTATGGCAAATACACTGCTCAAAAAAAAAAAAAGGGAACATAAAGATAAGACATCCTAGATCTGAATGAATGAAATATTCTTATTAAATACTTTGTTCATTACATAGTTGAATTTGCTGACAACAAAATCACACAAAAATTATCAATGGAAATCAAATTTAGCAACTCACGGAGGTCTGGATTTGGAGTTACACTCAAAATTAAAGTGGAAAAAAACACTACAGGCTGATCCAACTTTGATGTAATGTCCTTAAAACAAGTCAAAATGAGGCTCAGTAGTGTGTGTGGCCTCCATGTGCCTGTATGCTCTCCCTACAATGCCTGGGCATGCTCCAGATGAGGTGGTAGATGGTCTCCTGAAGGATCTCATCCCACACCTGGACTAAAGCATCCCCCAACTCCTGGACAGTCTGTGGTGCAATGTGGTGTTGGTGGATGGAGAGAGACATGATGTCCCAGATGTGCTCAATTGGATTCAGGTCTGGGGAACGGGCGGGCCAGTCCATAGCATCAATGCCTTCGTCTTGCAGGAACTGCTGACACACTCCAGCCACATGAGGTCTAGCACTGTCTTGCATTAGGAGGAACCCAGAGCCAACCACACCAGCATATGGTCTCACAAGGGGTCTGAGGATCTCATCTCGGTACGTAATGGCAGTCAGGCTACCTCTGGTGAGCACATGGAGGGCTGTGCGGCCCCCTAAAGTAATGCCACCCCACACCATTACTGATCCACTGCCAAACCAGTCATGCTGAAGGATGTTGCAGGCAGCAGAACGTTCTCTACGGCATCTCCAGACCCTGTCACATCTGTCACGTGCTCAGTGTGAACCTGCTTTCATCTGTGAAGAGCACAGGGTGCCTACCAGTGGCAAATTTACCAATCTTGGTGTTCTCTGACAAATGCCAAACGCCCTGCACGGTGTTGGGCTGTAAGCACAACCCCCACCTGTGGACGTTGGGCCCTCACACCACCCTCATGGAGTCTGTTTCTGACCGTTTGAGCAGCCACATGCACATTTGTGGCCCGCTGGAAGTCATTTTGCAGGGCTC
>BHEV01043054.1:761-20317 GCA_004319985.1 Emydocephalus ijimae
AAGTGAGCAACGCCCCACCAAAAGCCATTCCGACCGAGTGGAAATGCCACGGGGACCCTGGTCCCGTATTCACTTGGACTTTGCGGGGCCGACCAAAGGCCACACCTTTCTTCTAACCATCGACGCCTACTCGAATTGGCTCGAGATTCACCGCATGATGAACACGACCACCGAAGCAGTCATCAAAAGATTGAAAAGACTGTTTGCAACCCACGGACTACCAGACGTTATGGTATCTGACAACGGGCCCCAATTTACTGTGCTGTCCTTCTAGCAGTACCTGGCTGACCGCGGCATCCGACATGCGCTCACCTCGCCTGCGCATCCTGCCACTAATGGAAGGGCTGAGCACATGGTTCAATTCGTCAAAAAGACTTTGCAGAAATTAGACTACGATAACATTGATGACAAAATCAACCGAATCCTCCTTCTACAACACATCACACCTCACAGCGTCACCAACAAAACTCCCACCGAATTGCTAATGGGACGCAGGCTCCGCTCCCACCTCGACTGGTTACACCCAGCTTATGAGCCGGAAAAACCACTCGGATCCAGCAGCCGATGCCGCACCTTTCAGGTAGGCGATTGGGTATATGCTAAAAACCTATCGGGTGATCCGCTGTGGGTAGAAGCAACAGTAATACGTGTAACTGGCCCGAGACCCTACATTGTAAAATGCCTTGACGATAGAATTTGGAAACACCATATCGATCAATTACGATCACGGCTCTGATCAGGCATTTCTGAACTCCCTTATGACCAAACTGAGGGAGGGGAGATACAGAAGAAGACGAAATTCAATGAGAAGAAAACCCGTTCGAATGGAACGATAGCGGAATAGAGATACAGGAACGGGAACCAGAGACAATGGTAGGTCCATCTCGGGGAGTTACCGAAAATATCGAAGAGGACAAAAACTTGAACGCTGAACCTGAAGAAACCCCTTCGCTAAACAACGATCTACCTAAGCAAGATTGCAGCCAAATGCAAGACACACAGTGAAAATCAAACAGACTAATAAAGCAACCGTCCTACCTAAAGGACTATGTAACTGCGCCCTGTAAAAAGAAGCCAGGGGGAAGGGGTGTTGTGAATGCATAGGGTTTAATAAAGATATCTTGAGCTTGGAGTTAAGTGCAGGGTTCTGGCCCTGCACTTCTGATTGGCTGTTAAATGGCAGGATCAGATTGGCCCATTCAGGGGAATCTGATTGGCCATTAATGGAGCTTTCGTATTGGTTCAATGGAGCTAGCGCTCCTGAGTTATTATTGGTTAAATAGTTATTGGGTTGCCTATATAAAGAGGCCCTTAGCTGCCCTTGTTTTTTGAACTGTCACCATGTATATAAAGAGTTGAAGTTCACTGTTTAACCGGCTCGTCTCCATTCTTTTTCGCCCATGCTTCAAACTTGACAGACATTTTAATACTGTCCCTTTAAGAAAATGCAAAACTGTAATTGGGTGTGGTTTCTCAAATGGCCACAAGATGGAGCCAGAAACCTGGGTTGTTTAGTCTTTGTCTCAGTGAATCTCTTCTTCCTTATATTGGAGAGTATTGCCGTTCTTTTTAATTGACTGATATTCATGGATTTGATGTAAGTCTGATATTGAACTGTTTTTGACACTGGACTTTGTTATTGGATTATCCCTGGACTGAAAACTGACTGATTTAACCTGTGAATGACTTTGGACTGTATCTTGAACTTTGCTTAAACTTTCTGGAAGTAAAAACCTACATTTACTGTATCTGTGTGCATATTATTCATCATTACTCTCACTATGTCTCCCTGTATGCACTCATTCTCCTAACAGGGAATTCCCTCAACACTGTACACTGTTTCCAGTTTTTCCTGACTAAGTGCTGCTGAAAAAGTATGGAAGAGGACCATTCAAGACTTTGGGTCTTCCAATATGGAATATTGTTAAGTTCTACTTACTGACAAGGAAGCAAACCCATATAGATTTCACGAAGGTGTCTTTAATGCTAATCAAAGGCCTAAACAAACTGAAAATTATGAGAGTACATTTCTAGCTTCACTTATAGTGAATTTATTAAGGTGGAATCACTCTGAAATATTTTCTTCTCCATCTACACTGTATTGCATTTTCTCAGAAAATCCAAACGCTTCTTCTCATGGATTTACACAGTCTCTCACAGGTGATGCATGATTTTGTTTTGTCCCCAGTGTTATGTAACATATCAATAAGAACAGGCAGATGTGCTATCATTTTGTTTGGAAGCACTAAAGACATCAATGGGCCTAAAAAAGCTAAGGCTAAATCCCAGTAGACAGAGCTGATGTTCACAGAGAAAATTGTCAAGATGCTTGACAGTCTCCATGCTAATTCTAGCCACCTTCAAAGCCACAGATCTAAAACTTGAAGTTGTCCTAAATTTGTTGCACCTTCAGGACAACAAATGGAATACATAGCTGGGGACCTTTTCACCATCTTTGACTTATATCTGACTTGCAGAACTGTTAAAGCAGGAGGTTGTACCAATGGTGATTCATGCGCTAATTGTATCTAGATTAGAGTAGCAATAGCACTTACACTTATATACCACTTACAGCCCTCTCTAAGTGATTTACAGAGTCAGCATATTGCCACCAACAATCTGGGTCATCATTTTACTCACCTTGGAAAAATGGAAGGTTAAATCACCCTTGAGCTGGTGAGAATCAAACTGCTGGCAGTTGGCAGAATTTGCCTGCAATACTGCATTCTAACCATTGTGCCTCCACGATTCTCAATAACACAGTTTCCTTAGGATTGTCTTTGAAGGCTATTTGAACATTGGATTTAGTACAAAATATAGAAGCCCACTTGTTGACTGGTGAGAACTCTTTCAGCAATATAACATTAATGTTACAGAAACTGTATTGATTATACCTGTGTTTCTAAGTGCAATTCAAAGATTACTATAAAGTCCTATTAATGTGGTCTGGTGTATTATAGAGATCTTCTCCTTCAGTAAAATCTTCTCAACCTATGAGATAATCTGGGAAGGAATGTTTGAAATCTTCTTTTTCAGGAAGTTAGGGAAACTTTTTGGGGAAGTTAGGGAAAATAAGCCTTTTTTCAGTAGCATCTCTCATTACCCTCAAATAAATTGCTCCCTTAGTGACTCTAACATTTCCTATTTGAGTAATATTTTACCAGAATGCCCTGGTTATTGCAGTAAACTTTTTAAGATTGAATAATTGCAGCATAGACTCATTTTTTAAATTCCCTCTTTAACTTCCTTGTCATTACTTGTTAACAATTGATTTTTTTTCCAAATATGTTTACGAATTAGATTTATTTGAGATAAGCTATCAGAAGTTTCTTTAAAGAAGATATAAATATTGTACAATAAAATCAAATAAAGATAACCCACAGATGTCTGCCAATTATATTTTATTTATTTATTTATTTTTATTTATTTCATTTGTCAAGCATTATTAGAAAAAAAAACAAGTATGGACATAACATATAAACATATAAGTACAAACAGGTATAAGTATATACATAATAAATGAGTACAAATAAATGAATAAATGAGAACAGTAGGACAGGGACAGTAGACACACTAGTGTGCTTATGCATGCCCCCTTACAGATCTCTTAGGAATGGAGTGAGGTCCATCATGGACAATTTAAGGTTAAAGTTTTGGGGGTCTGAGGATGTAACAACAGAGTCAGGTAGTAAGTTCCAGGCATTGATCACTCTGTTGCTGAAGTCATATTTTCTGCAATCGAGTTTAGAGCGGTTTACTTTGAGTTTGTATCTATTGTTTGCCCGCGTATTATTACAGTTGAAGCTGAAGTAATAATTGACAGGTAGGACCTTGTAGCATATAATTTTGTGTACAAAGCTTAGATCAGACCATAGGTGTCATAGTTCTAGGTTGTCCAAATCCAAAATTTTGAGCCCAGTAGCATAAAGTATTCTATTGCGAGCAGAGGAGTAGAGTACTTTTCTCATGAAATACCTCTGGATTCGCTCAACTGTATTAATGTCCATTATACAGTGTGGATTCCAGGCAGATGAGCTGTATTTGAGAACTGGTCTGGCAAAGTTTTGTATGCCCTGGTTTGCAGTACAGTGTTACTAGGGAAGAAGCTTCACAAAAATTAGGTTAACAACACAATGCTTTTTTGGCAATGCTGTTACAGTGAGCTCTGGGGCTTAGATCTTTTGAAATGAGCACTCCTAAGTCCTTGATAGAGTGAAGGTCATCTATGAGGTCATATCTGCCCAGCTTGTATTTAGTGTTCTGATTTTTGTTGTCAATGTATAAGACAGAACATTTTTTGGTTGAGATTTGAAGTTGCCAATTGTTCGACCATTCTGACACATAGTCAAGGTTGCTTTGTAAGGTAGCAATATTGTCAGTGGTGTTAAATAGTTTTACGTCATCATCAGCAAAGAGGATGCAGTTGCTTATAATATGATCGTAAAGGTCATTTATGTAAATTAGAAAGAGAGTGGGTCCTAGAATGCTGCCTTGGGGGATACCGCTGTTAAGTGGTACAGGGTTTGATAGGGCAGTCCTTATTTTGGCTACTTGTTGCCTGTTTGACAGGAATGCAGTTATCCATTTGTGCAGTAATCCAGAAATGCTGTAAGAGCATAATTTTAACAGTACCACTGAATCAAATATCTAATTGTGTGTTAATTAGTCATAGGATAATAACCAGTAATATTGAAAACCCAGTCCATAAGAAAACTGTTCCATCAATGAAAGAGTTAGCATAATTAAGCTGAAAATAAAGAACAGTGTTGTGAATGAATAATTGTGTTAATAAAGTTATCAAGAGTTTGAAGTCAAGTGCAGGGTTCTGGCCCTGCACTTCTGATTGGCCATTAAATGGCAAGATCAGATTGGTCCATTCAGGAGAATCTGATTGGCCATTAATGAGCCTTTCTCATTGGTTAACGGAGCTAGCGCTCCCTGGTTTTCATTGGTTGAATATCTAATAAGTTGCCTATATAAGGAAGGCTGTAGCAGCCATCGAGTTTGAGCTGTCACACCATGTAAATAAAGAGTTGAAGTTCACTGTTTCATTGGCTCGTCTCCATTCTTTCAGGCCCATGCTCCAAACATAACACTGGCGATGAAGGTGGGATCTGGAGACGTCAGAGCTGACTGAACAACGAAGAAGATAACCGAGCACGTGGCTGAAAATGCACAACGGCGGAACCATGTCCGGCAGCGTCATACCACCCGCTCCATTCGACCCAGCGCAAGAAGACTGGGAATCCTACATGNCGACCGTGCAAACACTCGTAAGGTGGCACAAATTCTACCAAAGAAACCAGCGGAAAGGAGAGAGCATTGCAGATTTCGTCACGGACCTCTGAAACCTGGGTGGCCTCTGCGGGTTCGCCGACCTGGAAGATGCCTTGAGAGACCGAATCGTTCTGGGATTAGATGCGCTAAACATGCAGAGTAAGCTGATGGCGAAAGGCGACATCAGCCTTGCCGATGCCATCGCTGATGCTACTGCAGCAGAAGCAACCAGGAAGCCGGCTGCCCAATTACGCCGCAACTGTGCTCCAGTACACCAGCCGACTGGCGACATCTCACCCAAGTCAGAAGGACAGCTTTTGACGGCCCACGAAGAGGACCTCTCTTCGTCATCAGACAGCGACGAAGAAGAGGTCCATCGACTGCGGTCCGATCGGGACCATTACCAGAAGTCCCAACACCCATGCACTGGCTGTGGGGCCAGCCACCCCCTATCCGAATGCAAATGCCGCAACACGCTCTGCCATGAGTGCGGGAAACGAGGCCACATCGGACAGGTCTGTAGAAGTCTCCTAGGACCCAGCCAGACCTCGAAGGGGGCTAACTATCGCCAACTGACAGGAAACCGTCCTGTAAGGCGAGAACCAGTGAAACCGAACCTTAAACCACCCCACGAAGCAAGAAGAGGCTCACCAAACTATCACTATCAGTCATGCCTCTTCCTTGGATGCCAAGAAAATCTGAATTAAAGTGGCCATCGAAAATCAGCCCTGCCAAATGGAAATCGACTCAGGATCGTCTCTCTCATTGGTTTCCTGGAAGACCCTAAAGCAACTCATCCCTACTATCCAGCGCCAAGACCTCCATTCCCAAAGACTCATACTTAAAAACTATCAGGGGAATAGGATTCCAGTCATAGGATCCAGTCGAGTCCGGGTCTCGTTCAAAAACCGGGAATGGCCTTGCCCGGGCAATGTTGCAACTTGCAATTATATGCCGCCAAAAATTCTGACCAGCGGGTCATTCTGGGAGATAATATATACGGTGTTGGCCTGTCTCCCGCTATTATTCCCAGCAAAGGTTTGTGGTCAGTCACTATGGTAAAGGCTCGGCCATACACATATTCATGAAATCTCTTAACCGCGGACACAACAGCAAGGGCCTCCTTATCAATTTGACTGTAATTGCGTTCTGCTTTTGATAACGTCTTTGAGAAATAGGCAACAGGGGCTTCATTACCGTTTGGCAAAACATGGCTTAAAATGGCGCCCACTCCGAATGGGGATGCATCACACGTGATAGTTAATGGCAAAGTCTCGTTATACTGCATCAGAACAGCATCGGAAGTCAATAAATTTTTTACATGTTGAAACGCCTGTTCTTCTCTGTGTCCCCATACCCAGGTTGCTTTTTTG
Organism: Emydocephalus ijimae; assembly: GCA_004319985.1. NCBI lineage: Eukaryota > Metazoa > Chordata > Lepidosauria > Squamata > Elapidae > Emydocephalus > Emydocephalus ijimae. Next base: position 7,412 of record BHEV01043054.1, read on the forward strand.
TCCAATAAACGATGTAGAGGTTCAGCTACGGTTGCTTTGTGAGGCAGGATAACGTTAAAAAAATTGATAAAGCTCAGAAAAGCCTGGAGGTCGGCCTTGTTCTGGGGTTTTGGGGCGTTCTTGATTGCCCTGAGTTTGTTATCGGTGGGGTGAGTGCCTTGACTATCAATTAAATATCCCAAAAATTCGACACGATCCGTACATAAATAACACTTGTTTTTTTTAACTTTGAGACCTGAGTCTTTAAATCTCTGGAGAACCAACCTCAGGCATTCCTTTAGTATTTTCTGAGTTGGGGCAGCGATTAACACATCATCAAAATATGGGACAACACCTTTTATCCCTTGTAATAGCCTTTCCATCAAGCTTTGAAAGATTCCCGGGGCTACACTCACTCCGAACTGGAGTTGGTTACATTTAAATGCACCTCGGTGCGTAATGATTGTTTGGACCTCTGCAGTTTTTTTGTCAACAGGCAGTTGTTGGTATGCCTGGGCTAAGTCTAGTTTAGCGAAGACTTTTTTGCCCCCCAGGGAATGGAGGAGGTTTTGCACCACCGGTACCGGGTAAGCGTTTTGTTGAAGGGCATGGTTTCAGGGTGCCTCAGTAGTCCCCACAAATTCTTATCGATCCATCCAGCTTGATGGGTGTTCCGATTGGGGTTTCCCAGGGAGTGTGATCGGTTGGTTCTAACACACCCTGAGCTATTAATTTATCAAGCTGCTCTTCAATCTTTGGTTCAAGAGCAAATGGAACTCGACGAGGCTTAAGGCGGATGGGAGCTATTTTGGGATTGAGGTTAAACGATATCGGGGTCCCCTTGTACTCGCCTATTTTTTCTGCGAAGACGTCCTGGAATTCGTGGACGAGGTCTTCTTCCCACTCGGCTGGATCCAACGACCGGGATTCGATTTCCTTGATAGTCCTTGAGTATGAGTCTTTGGAATCTGAGGTCTTGCCTCCGGATAGTGGGGATGAGCTGCTTGAGGGTCTTCCAGGAAACCATCGAGAGGGACGATCCTGATTCGACTTCCATCAGGCAGGGCTGGTTTTCGATGGCCACTTTCACTCGGATCTTTTTGGCGTGCAGAGATGAGGCGTGACCGATCGTAATCGTTTGGTGAGCCTCTTCTCGCTTCGTTGGGTGGTTTAGGGTTTTGTTTCTGTAGGAGTGGTTGTTCCATTGGTGGTTCACGGGTTCTCGCTTCACGGGACGACTTCCTGTCGGTTGGCAATAGTTAGCCCCCCTTGAGGGCTGGCTGGGTCCTGGTTTGCTTCTACAGACCCATCCGATATGGCCTCTTTTCCCGCACACATGGCAGAGCACGTCGAGGAATTTGCATTCTGACCAGGGGTGGCTTCCTCCACACCCGGCGCATTGGTACTGCGATTTCTGACGTTGGTCTCGTTCGGACCAAAGTCAATGGACCTCTTCCTCATCGCTTTCTGACGATGATTCGAGGTCCTCGTGGTGGGCTGTATCTAGTTGTCCCTCTGACTGAGGTGAAATGTCGCAGGCTCGTTGTTGAACCGGTCCGTGGGTGCGGCACATTTGGGCAGCCGACTTCCTGGTTGCTTCTGCTGCAGTAGCTTCAGCGATGGCATCTTTAAGGCTAATGTCGCCCTTCGCCATTAGTTTACTCTGAGTGCCCGGTGCATCTAATCCCAGAACTATTCGGTCTCTTAGGGCTTCTTCTAAGTCGGTAAACTCGCATAGGCCTCCCAGATTCCGGAGATCCGTGATGAAAACAGCAACACTTTCGCCCTTCCGCTGACTTCTCTGATAAAATTCATGCCTTCTCACGAGGTTGGCACGGTCGGTGCATAGTGAGCCCTCAGCAGTGGTTCGAGGACGTCCCAGTCCATAGACTTTAGTTCTGCCGGTTTTGCTAGTGCCTTGGCCATCTTGAATACGGTTGGCCTGCAATGAGTTAGGAATACCGCTCGTTTCTTTCCAGTAGTGGCATCCTTCAAATTGTTGGTTTCCAGAAACATCTGGAAGCGATCCATATATGAGTCCCAGTCTTCTTGTGCCGGGTCGAATGGGGCGGGTGGTATGACGCTGCTGGACATGGTTCCACCATTGGTGCGTCCAGCCACGTGCTTGGTTATAGTTCTTCGTTGTTCAGTAAGCTCTGACGTCTCCACATCCCACCTTCATCGCCAGTGTTATGTTCTGTGCATGGGTGCAAGGATGGAGACGAGCCAGTGAAACAGTGAACTTCAAACTCTTTATTTACATGTGAATACAGCTCAGCTCAATGGCCACAATGGCCCCTTTATATAGGCAACTCTTAACTTATTTAACCAATGAAAACACGGGAAGCGCTAGCTCCATTAACCAATGGGAGAGGCTCATTAATAGCCAATCAGATTCTCCTGAACGGATCAATCCGATGTAGCTATTATCGGCCAATCAGAAGTGCAGGGCCAGAACCCTGCACTTTGCTTCAAGCTCTTAATAATCTTTATTCAGTATTTATTGATTCACAACACTTTAACTACTTCAAACTGAACAACCAGTTCACCCTTTAGGGGTGATATGGTCCCACGAGGACATTTTAGAAGTTTGTGCTGGTTGTGAGGAGATCACATTTCAAAATGAGAGTGGCTACTATGCTTCAAGTGAATACAGTGCACCACATAGTACTGGGATACATTCAAAGGAAATTCATCTTTTAGAATAAGGAAGCATTGTAGAAATATTTATAAGAACATGAAACTACATGAATCAAATATGCAACTGATTTTAGTCAAACTGCAACATGAGCAGAAAAAGGTGAAAGAACAGTTAGAATCTTTGAGAAAAAGCATAAGCAAAATAAGGTACAACATGCCCAAGTTATGCTGACAATTTCAGTTCAGTGTATGTCAAAGTTGACAATCTTTCTGACTTAATTCCTTTCAAGATTTCAGAATATCTAACAGGGTTCCTAAATGAGTGGCTAAATATGTTGGGAATGATAAGACAATTTCAATGCTACCTTTATCTTCAAATCCACTTTTTTCCTAGTATGATTTATAGATTCCAGGTTATTAAATATCACAATATTAAATAAATAATGATTGGTGGCACAGTCAGCCTGATGTTGAGCCACTTTGTCAAATTTACTTTGAAAACTAAATTAGTGTTATTTGTTCACAACAATGTGAAATCACAAGTGCTAGTTCTTCAGTGGGTGTTGACCTTCACATGTATCATATGCAAATGCATCAAGTTCTTTCCAAAAACCTAGGATGTTGTAATGTGTCAGTGTTCTCTATGCAACCATACAAGCACTGTTGGCTTTTGCAATTGATAGATGGAAATTTTATCAATGCACATATTTTCTTTTTTCTTTTATCTAATAAACTTTATTCAGTTTTTCCAACAATTTAAAAACATAAAAAAACCAATTACAACAACATTGAAGACATCATTAACATTTCTCAACCATATTCCTATACTTAATTTTCTATTGCACTATGATTATTACATATTAATGTTTCTGTTAATTCTCTATTCCTTACTTCTTACCTATATCACTTGTTAGATAGTACATTTTCTATTAATTCTACATTCAGTACATATACTTCATATTCTTTAATTAGTTACAGTATTATTTTCTTTCTATTGTCAAACTATATATACCAGGCGTCCCAGACTGAATAATACACAGATTTCTCTCTATCCTTTAACTCTAGAGTTAGCCTGTCCATTTCCGTGCAGTCTAGAATTTTTCTTATCACTGCTCCCTCTTGTGTTATATCACCCTGTTTCCAGTGTTGTGCATTTGTAATCCTAGCATTAGTTGTATGTAAGATGATGTACCTGTCTGTCTTGCTATATTCTCCCTTAATTATGACTAGTAGGAACAGTTCTGGTCAAAATTCAATTTTTTGCTTTGTTATTTCTTCTAACCATTTTCGGAACTTACTCCAGTACATTTTTTGCTTCCAGGCAGGTTCACCACATGACAAAGTATTACCTTGTTCGTTCTTACATTTCCAGCATTCTGGGTTGGTTGCAAACATCTTTGCCAATCTGGCAGGGGGTAAGTGCCACCTATAAAACATTTTATACAGATTTTCTTTATATGCTGTAGATAATGTTAGTCTATAATTCTTCCCCCACATTCTTTCCCAATATTCCAATTCTATATTGTGTCTCAATTTTTTCCCCTAAGCTATCATTGTTTCTTTGACTACTTCTCCATCCATTTTGAAGCTCAAAAGAAAAGTATATAGTTTAGATGTCATCTTTTTCTCTGTTCCTTGAATAATTTTACCTAATTGTTATTGGTCTGTGTAAAATCCATATTCTTCCTTATCCTTTCTATACCTTGCCTGTATCTGCATATAGGGCCACCAGTCAATGTCTATATCTTGCTGTTTTAATTCCTGCATTGTTTTTAAAACAATACAGGAATTAAAACAGCAAGATATAGACATTGTTTATCAAGCAAATCCTTATATTAAAACAGCAAAATATAGACATTGTTTATCAAGCAAATCTTATATTTCCTCATTTTAGCCAGATCCATTGCATTTGGGTATATTAATGCCTCCATCATCGACAGCCAACTTGGTATTTTAGTGTAGTGGTCTTTTTTTGATTTTGTCCCATACTTGAATGAGTGCATCCCTAATCTGATGCCTTTGAAAGTAGGCATATTGTTTATTTTTCCCTTCCCATAGGAAACTATGCCACCCCTTTTGCAGGTTGTGTCCTTCTATTAATAATATCCTTTTGTTCTCTAGGTTAATCCAATCTCTTATCCATACCATAACTGCCACCTGATAGTATGTCTCCCAATCTGGAAGTCCAAAGCCACACCTCTCTTTTTTATCTTGCAACAATTTCATTTTAATTCTAGATTTTTTCCCCAGCACAAACGAATTTAGCTTTTATTTTATTTAATTCCCCCAAAAAATTTTTGCCTAATTTTACCAGTATAGTTTGGAATAGATATAGTATTTTCAGTAGTACAGTCATTTTAATTATTGAAATTCTTCCGATTAATGAAATTTGGAGTTTCCCACATTACCAATTCCTTTTTTATCTGCGTCATTAATTTATTATAGTTGTTGTCTTTAATTGAGGAACAACTTGATGTTAAATACCAAGATATTTTACCCTTTTAATTATCTGCATTCCCAATTTTTCTTTGAGTTCTTTTTTTTTTTTTGTCCATCATATTTTTGGTTAATGTCTTCATTTTGTTTTTATTTATTTTAAGTCCTGCTACTTTACCAAATTCTTCAATTTCTCTTATTAAGGCAGTCCTGCTTTCATCCGGTTCCTCTAGAAAAAATACTATATCATTGGCAAATGCTTATATTTTATACTCTTCATTTCTGATTATAACCCTCTTAATTCCTTTATTTCTTCTCATGTTTGTTAAAAATATTTCTAAGGAGAGGATAAAGAGTAGGGGTGACAGTGGGCATCCTTGTCTCACTCCTTTATTTATACTGAATATTTCTATTATATCCCCATTAAGTAGCATGCTGTCTGTCTGAGTTGAATAAATTGCTGAAATCATCCTAATAAGATTGACGCCAAAGTCCATGGCTTTCAGCTGTTCTATAAAAAAAAAAAATGCCAGTTTACATTATCAAATGCTTTTTGTGCGTCCAAAAACACCAGTGTTGCTTGTTTTTCATGGTGAACCTCATAGTATTCTAAATCTAAAACATTTATGACTGTTCTGGTATTGTTTTTAATTTGCCTGTTTGGTAGAAATCAGTTTTGGTCAGCATGTATAACTTTGTTCAGTATTCTCTTGAACCTTTCTGCAATTATAGTCATAACCTTTCCATAACCATATGGTCTTGAACCTTTCTGCAATTATGGTTGATTATTTTGTAATCAACATTCAGCAGTGATATGGGCCTATAGTTTTGAATTCGCTGGTGGTCTGTATCCTCTTTTGGAATTAAGGCAATGTATGTTTCCCCCCATGATTTTGGTAGTTTCGCTGTCACTAGGGCTTTGTTGTATAATTCTAATCTTTGTGTTTCTAATAGTTCTTGTAGTATTTTATATAACTCCCCCAGGAGCCCAGCTGGCCCTGGCATCTTGTTATTTTCCTGCTTTTGGAGTGCCTCAGTTAGTTCCATTAGTGTTATTTTCTTGTTCATCATTTCTTTATTTTCTTCTGAAATTATAGCTAAACCTTTCCTTTTTAAATATTGTTGGATGCTTTCTTGTGTTATATCTTCCTGCCTATATATCTCCTCCAAGGTTTTAATGATTTTTTTTTTCTTTTCCATCTGGTGTTGCAATATGCCATTATCATCTTTCAATTGCTGTATCGATCACCTCTCTTTTTCTTTTTTCAACTTATGTGATAATCATCTTCCCAGCTTATTTGTGTGTTCAAAATAATTTTTTTCATGTTTTCGTATTTTGTGCCCATTCTTCTTGCATCAACATGGTCAATTTATGTCTGACCATAGATCTTTCTTCATTTATTGTCTTATTTTGTGGTTCTTTTTGTCATGCTATTTCCAGGTTTCCCCCAGCATTTTCTGCTCTATATCCACCATCTATATCCACCATCTTATCTGTCCGTTCAACCTTCATTTCCACCGCCTTTATTTTTTGTTCATTCTTATCTATCACCTACTGGATTATCCCTATTCTGTCATATAATTTCCGTATTTCCCCCTTCATCTCTTCCATCTCATTTTTAAAATCTTCGTGATTCCTTGATATTGTTTCTTGGATTTGCATTATAGTTTCCTGTATTACCATAAGTGTTGATTGTATTGTCAGTGTATTTAGGATTCAATTTTTCAGAGCTCAGCATACTCTCGATTGAATGTTGTCCTGATGGCAATGCTGTTGTCAATGTTGGATTAGACATTGTTTTCTCCCCAGTCTTTGTGATAGTTGTAGTAGTTCACATTTTGAAGTTTCTAAACATGTCTTTCTAGTATTGAATGGCACATATTTTCTAAGTGCCATTCAAGATTTCTTTGATAAGCACTGGGATCACCATGTTTGTGAAGTAACATCAGTTTGGTATCATGTAGCTTGTCAATGAAAGCCAGAAATTCTTCTTTTTACAGGATTGTAGAATCATGAATCATGAATCTTGCTCTCAATTAGCCCATTTCTCATGCTGAAAAGAGCCCAGCTGGGAAGCAGACTTAGCCTGAATTTCTAAAATATATCTCTAGCATCATAATTTAACCACTTATTTGTCTACTTGAACTATTATGACTAATGTAATTTTCTCTATTTTCTATTAGAGCAGGAACTTGCAATTTATTTCAACTCGAATTAATACTGTAGTAGATATATCAGACTCTTATGGTGTTCAGTTAATAAATCATCTCTTGCTTACTCTATGAAATAAATGGCTTTAACTGACACATAAGTATGTTCAGAAATCAAAACAGAGAATAATGAATCAATAATTTCTCATAATCCTACCCTTTTATGACATCTCACATTTTTCCTCTGCTTCATTTTCATGCAATAATTCTAATATCTTTTTATTTTTTTAATTTTCCTCAACTGAAATCCCTGCATTTTAATCTTCAAGTCCAACCTATCAAATTTCTAAGAAATGATTTCATATTTTTAATCCTTTAATGCCCTATGACATATTATGCATTTGCACCAGATTTTTGCAACAATATTTTATTTGATAAAAGCATGTATACACCATCATAAATTATGAGAGTTATGCAGTGTATACATATAAACCATACACTATCAGTACATAATGAGGCAGGCTCACTTTCCTAACTGGAAAGCTTCTAAAAGAATATTTGCAGAAGAAAGAAACTACTACCAGTTACAATACAAGTTTGATTTGAGAATAATATACATTGAGCTGCTGCATGCTATTTTGAAGTGTTCACAGTTGTTGAAAATGAAGGTGCACAGAAGCATATGATGAATATGATTAACTTTGAGATTATGCACAGTGTTCTTGTATTGGTTAGCACGAGAAACGGAAATCATGAGTAAAGGAAAGAACTGGCAAAAAGACAACACACATGCATAAGAATGGCTGTATCCTAATGTAGACATTTATTAAACTACTGTAGGATTGTCTACAGTGACTGTTAGTAGTTTGCTATCTGGAATTCCAGACAGTCATCATTCATAACAAAGCTACTTTATACCATATGTGCCTATAAATAACTGATCTTGCTATCTCAGTATTGCTTATACTTGACAGTATTTCTCCATGATTTCAAAACATGGATTCTACTGAATTGAAGCTGGGTCTGCATCGCACACATCTTGTGTTTTGCTGTACCATGGAACTGTGGTTTTGTGACAAATGAAACATATACTCAATAAATAGTAACTGCAGCCAAATCAGATCAAAGTACATTGCGCCATGAATTGATATATCATGTTTATCTTTTTATGTACTATTTACATGAATACTGCATAAATCATCTGGCTTTCAGGATGTTTACAATGTCAGTGAACTTTTCTTTAGTCAAGCAATAAGGCACCCTGGATAAGAATCTGGTATTTGAAATTGCACTATGTTTTGATATATGTTAACATAGAAAATATGATTGCAGCTTCCTTTATGCTTTCCTTCAAATACAGTATGTATGCACAGATAATGTTATAACCGGGAGAAGATAAAGTTAACATATTTTTCTCATAACAAATTGTCTGACTCACATACAATTTAGACATGTGGAATTTCCAGGACATGGGCACTGAATGAAGTGCTGTATCTTTTTCTAATATGCCTCTCATAGTATAATACTTGCATGGCACCAATCTCAACCTGACTCTAGACTGTGCAAAGTAATATAATCCTGCTCTTTCCTTGCTATGATTCAGAGACCACAGTGGATTTGCATTTTTGAAATGTCAATATCTCCAATTGCAGGAAAAGCCCCTGTATGCAATAAGTGTTGGGGTAGTATAAATATAATGTAATACTCTATGCAATAAGTATATGCAGTTAAGTGTTGGGGTGTACACAGTAAGTATCAGGATAGCCTTGGTGAATAGGAGCTCTTTCTACTATGATAAGCAACTGTGTGGATGAGTCCTAAATCATACTTATGTCTGGAAAATACTGATACAAATGGACTTTTAGAATTTACAGTCTCCTTACCTATTGTATCTATATGAAAGAAAGACTAAGGTTTTTTTCCCCCAAATAATTTTAAATGGGTAAAGCATCCTGCACTTGTTGAAAAAAAATGGGAATGGAGACGTATGAGATTCCCACCCACCCCCCATCCAATGTTCTTTCTTCAGGATGGAAAATTGTGTTCAATTTAGAGCCAACTCATTTTGAGTAGCATGACTGTACAGCCATGCTACTAAAGGAAAAAAAAAACTTTCTAATAGGCCCTTTGGTCCCAAAGTATAAAAAATAACCAATGATTCATTATCTTCCATGAACAAATGTAAGCATTAAGAGAAAGCCTGTTGTTTTTACCAAATTACAAAATTACACTGTGCAATTTATATTTTATCCCCAAGCATGCATTTTGTTCAATAATAAATTAAACAGAGATGTTACTTTTATGATATATGGAGAATAATTGACTATTTTATTGCTTGGCATTTTTCTTCTCCCAGTGCAACAGTCAGATATCTGAACATTTGTTGACTGAAGAATTAAGTATATGATAAACCAGGCATTTGGGATGATTGTGTGATGAACTGAAAAAATATTTTATGTGCAACCAGAAGGAAGATTTTCTTGGAAAGGCAACCAAATATAACTTTGACCCCATCTCCCTCTCTCTCTCTTTCTCTGGCTTCCATTTGCATTAATAAAAAAAGATAGTGAAACAAGTGATGCACAGATAAATATTTATATTTCTTTCCAATCACTGCCAATTCACTGATGGAATTAAAGTATGCTGCAGTTTATCACATAGTCTTAGTTAAAACATCTGTTCTGATTCTCAGATAATTCTTGAATGATTCATGGGGTATATATGTGTTTTTATATATAATGTGCTTTTATATATTTCTTTGTAACTAAATATTATGTTGTGGCATAATCATACTTTCCTCCTGGAAAAAATCAATGGATGAGGTTGCTAAGAGTTGGTACTAATTCACTGGCACATAATCAATTATCAGTAATGCAACCCACAATAAAATGGGAATATCTATATTTAATAAATGTGAGACCATATATTTAACACTACCAATTAATTATGCTCCTAGACTATTTACTACCACAGATTTCCTTTTATTTTTACATGAAAGTGGAATTTTTAGAAAACGTTGGAAATAAACTATTGTCATTAATTTTCAAACTCAAGCAGATACTTGGAATGTCTAACTGTGCTGCTGTATTAATGCACCAGTGCTGCATTATAAAATGATACCCAATAAGCTAAGCCCTCTTCAATCATCCAACTATTTTTATTTTATTTAACATTCTAAAATTTTACTTATACATACAGTGAAGACATTAGCTGTGAAGCTGGAGATGGTATTAACAGCTTTATTAAACTGTAGAATGATTTGTAACGGATATCATATGGAGTCCTAAAGTAATACCAAATTCCCGAGTTTTTTAAAAAATAGAAAGTGGGCAAACAAATGCCATTCCTTTTTATCCCTTCCCCGTATACCTCTTGTTAGGGATAACATTGGTTACCTATCTTAGTTTGGGTAAAAATAATATATAAACTATGTTAGTGAGTTTAAGTGTATGTATCACTTTAACTGCAAAACATGTATTTTGGGTGTGGTTGTAAAATCACCATAAGAGGGAGCAAGAGAGCTCACTGTTTGCTGGCTTTTACTGGAGAGCTGACAATGATTGATGGTTGATTAATGGTGATAACTGCGTGTTTCCCTGCTGTTGCTGAAACGAAGAAAAGGGGTTTGATTTTCTTCATATCTCTGATTGCAAAAGAGATATATTATTGGACTGATTATTTGTAAGTTTACTGACCTCTATTTTCAACACTGGACTTTGCAACTGATTAATCCCTGGATGGACTGAACTAGTGTATAACATATGGACTGTTTTGACAACGCTATTACACTTGCTGGAATAAAAAACTATTTAACTGGCACAGTGTATCTGTCTTACTGAGTGTAAACTACAACAATGTTTATTTCACATCATTTGCCTGCCTGCTAGACTGCCGTTGCACGTTCTGCTAGGGTGTGTATCCCTAACACTGGTTATGGGCCCAGGTGCACAGTCAGACTAACCAGGATATAACAGGCTTAGATTAAAGTGAGAGTTTGTGTAGTTACACAATACTGTAAACAGACAGCTGTGTTTTATTAATTATAGTTTTAATATCCAGATAAAGATGGCACAAGTCAATTTAAAAAGTTTGTCTCTAATATCCAAGCTGGATGGAACAAACTATGTTTCATGGTCTATGAAATGTAGCCTACTTCTACGCAGAGAAGATTTGTGGAGTATAATTCTAAACCCACCAGAAGTAGATGAATGGGATCCAGAGGATGAGGATGATGCCCAGAAAATACAAGAATATTAACTGAAGAATGAGGAAGCTCTCTGTATAATAGGACTGACACTCTCTGATGAGCAGCTTGTACATATTCAAGGAGAAGAAACAGCTGCCAAATGTTGGGAGAATTTAAAGAAGATTTATGTTCAAGACAGTGTAGGAGCACATACAAATCTTACATGGAAACTGTTCAGAACACATCTTCAAAAGAATGGAGATATGCTGAGTCATATAAACATAATGAAGAGAATTTTTCAGGAACTGCATGAAAAAGAACTTATCTTCACAGAACTACACCAAGTTTATATAATTTTGTCTTCTTTAGATAAAAGCTACGATGACTACATAACTTCACTTGAAGTACTGCCAAAAGATAACCTTACATTAACTGACATTACTGGCAGATTAATTGAAGAAGCCAGGAGAAGGCTTGAAAGGGATCAACTCAGAAGAGAACAACCACAATGTGAAGAAGAAAAAATATCTTCGTCAACTTATACAATTAGAAAATGTTTTAATTGTGGAGGAAAAGGACATTTGGCAAGATTCTGCAAGAAAGCAAAAAGCCAAAAGGCCAGTCAGAAAGCTAAAAGGCATCAAAAGGATAAAAAATGCATAGAGTTAGCCATGTATAGCAACGAAACTGTGAATAATAATTTATGGGTTGTAGATAGTGGAGCATCGCACTGCATAACGAAAGATAAGAAAAGATTTATTAAGATGTCCATGAGTTCACAGCAGATATCATTAGCTAATGGATGGAAACTGAAAGCTAAAGGTCAAGGTATATCATATTGTTCTTGCATAAGAGAAAATGTAAAAGTGTTATATGTACCACAACGTAAGTTTAATTTGCTTTCAGTTAGAATTTTGGTTAAACTAGGTGATGTAATTACCTTTAGGGGAGACAATTGCATAATTGAAAAAGAAGGTAAAAAAGTGACTGCAACTTTACGAGGTGAATTGTATGTGTTAAATGATAATCATTCAGAGGTAGCTAACACAGTTTATAATAATGTTAAACCTCATGATGAGTGCATACATTTGTTGCACAGATGTTTAGGGCATATAAATTTTAAAATGCTTAAACAAATGGTAGAACTATCTAAGGGTATAAAACTGAACCCTTGAAGTAAGTATTTGCACTGCAATGCGTGCAGTCAAGAAAAAAGCAAGGAAATACCAGCAAATAGAGTTAATGAATTTAAAACAAATGAGCCTCTAGAGGTCATATTTGCTGATATTATAGGTCCTAAAAAAACCAAGTGTGGGAGGTGCTCATTATATACTAAGTATAATGGACCATTATTCCAGATATGGTTTCTCTTATCTAATGATTGAAAAGCAAAACAGAAACATATCAAGGTTTCTTTAATTGGCTTAAATTCACAGAAAGAAAAACGAAAAGGAAGTTAGTAACTCTTATCACTGATAATGGTACGGAATTTATAAACAATAAATTCCAAAATA
>BHEV01043056.1:0-14241 GCA_004319985.1 Emydocephalus ijimae
CCACTTTATTTCCCAGTAAAAGGATAACTTTGCTCCACACCACTGAGTCTGAGTATTACTTTCTTGGGATTTAAAAGGAGCACAGACTGACACAGATTAAGTCTGAATAAAGAGATTTAAGTTCCTTTAATTGCACTGAAAGCTGTTGATCTGGCTCAAAATCAGTTCAAGCCCTCTGGAAATGACCTTATATAGCTGTTTTGGTTATTTGTCTCTATAGAACATGAAATTTGACAGAGAAAGGCTGCATTTAGACATGATGCTTAATTCTGCTTTAGGTTAGTTTGTCTCACTACAATCCATTCCAGGTTGTTTTCAGACAATACAGGTGTGTTACGCCAAGTATAAGTTTAATATACTGTGTCTAGTTTATCATGTATTTTCGTTTTAAAAAGACAAGAAAATTATTTGGATTTGTTTCCTTTTCCCAATCGCTTCTTCCCCTTTCTTCCAAGTCTTGCCTGCATATGATAACAAAGATGGATTTTTCTCTTTATATCCTGTGTCAAGTGTTTAGAGTATTACAAATACTAAACCAATCCATCATTTGTATGCACTATGGCAGTTTATTTTTGCAGCAATGAAGTCAAAGAGATGGTTACTTTGCTTTTCCAATGGAGCTGCTTCACAAACAACCTGACAGATAGAAGTTGGAGACTTTCCCCTTGTATGCCAGAGGCACTGAAGCTTATCACGCAGGTAAAAAAGAAGGGTCTCTTGACAGGAGGTGGAGAATTCAATAGCGAGAAATTCTAAGAACAGCCAAAAAAGCACGCATTGGGTCTTCCAATTTCTAGCTGAAAGCCCACCTCACTTAATAAATCTGCCATGCCATCATCAATGGAACAGCTTGCTTCCCAGAGTTATGGGTGCTCCATCACTGGAGGTGTTCAAGAAAGTATTTGACAGCCATTTGTTCAGGATACAATAAGGTCTCCTGCCTTGATCAGGGCATTGGAGTAGAAGGCCTCCAAGGCCCCTTGTAGTCCCATGATTCCTTTACCTTTGCAAGCCTACTTCTTAGTTAGAGCTGTGTTGCAGCAAATGTTGACTGCTGCAAGCAAGAATTCCAAAGTGTGCAATTTCCATCACCATCATTCAGGTAACATGGCTCTGGAAGGATTAATATGAAACTCAAGATCTTAAATTTTAAAATCAAGTCAACAAAGTCAAGCTCCATGCATGGACAATAATCCTGGCTGAAGTCCATTTTTCCCCAAGACTTTAAGCTGGAAAAAAAAATCTATCAGGTGTTAAGGATCTGTCTCTGAGCAAAATCTAAAAATTTTCCCCTAGTATATATTTCAAAAAATTATTTAACATAATGTTTCTTTGAAGAAATATTCCCTTTGAAAAGGCAACACACAGTAATTCCTGCCTTTTAATTCAAGCAATGGTTGTGCCTATGTATCTTCCTTGTGGAATTTCACAAATGCCGCATAGGGTTAATCTTCATGGAGCAATCCAATAAAGAAATAAGAAACAACATACTGTAGAAATTTAGCACCTACCTCTCTCCTGGAAGAATAAAATATTCTAGAAAATATTTTAAAAGGCAGAATATTATATTTCCCAGGATGAGAAAAGGAGAAACATGTTTTTAAAGACAAAACAGCCCTCTGCAGCTTCCTGACTCCCCTTCAGCTCCAGGGTGATGGGATTAAGACATGGCCCACAGGGCATGATAGGATTAGCCCTCTACCCATCTAATATCAGGGCTCACTACATTGCAAAATCACCTGGGGACATTATATCAGCCCACAGTTCAACCAGACTTATCTCAGACAAACTCCTAGGATTTGCACATGACCCTTACAGCAACCAATTGAATACACGCCCTGCCCACAGGAACAGGAAGCAAGTTCAAAGCCCAAGAGAGGGCATAAATCTCTCTCAATCTCTCCCTCTCCTACTCTCCCTCTCCTTCCCCTCTCTCCCATGTGCTTGATTTCACAGGACCTCAACCCATGTGGTCCTGTCCACCATTAAACCATCTTTGCAAGCAATCTCCATGTTACCAGTGTCTTTCTCCCCACTTAGAGCTGAACCCAGATGGACATTTCTTCCAACAATACTCTGTTCCACAATTATTCATATAGAATATTGTTTATACTCTAGGCTTGTTGCTTCAGGAAATTCTTGATGAGAACAATTGCTTCTCCTCAATAAATTATTTCTTCTCTCACCAATCAGGAGTGGTGGTTAGGTTTTTAAAGTCATCTTTATTTTTCAATATGTGATGGAAGAAAACAAAATTGGATTTCAAATGTGGTGGTGGGAAGCTAGAGCTATATATATATATTAAAAATCTCTTTGACCAACTTTCTTTAACAAATTTAGCAAAAGCTTCAAGCCTTCACCAAGCACTCTAAAGACCTTGCCAAAAACAAAATGAAATTGCAGAGCATAAGAAATGTGCCACAATCAGCATTCAGCTTCAAACGTGCTGCCGCTGAGCTGAACACTGTAATTACAATTACAACTCTGTGATGCCTTGTGTATAAATTATTCAAATTAAACCACATAGATTATTCAAATTTTATCTGCAAGAAACACTTCTTCAACAAACAAAGAAAAAGAAGAAAAGAAAATCCCAGCTAACAATCACATACAGTGTGTTGCTCATTTCTACAAAATACCAAACCATGAAAAGGTTTCAGCTAAAGAAGAGTTTGGTTTTAGAACCAGCCAATGCGACATAAAAAGAATGGGCTTATTTCCAGTTGACTTAATCATGCAGTATATTCATGGTTTTCAGCTTCGGAGCACTGATTGCCAATACCTGGCCATTCAGAAGAGAAACAATTTTATAACAAGAATGCTGGAGAGCCCAGAACTGAGCTCTTAATTCAGTAACACATTTCTTTCTGCAAATTTCATCATTACCAGTTCTTCTCCTAAGAAATGCAGCATCAAAAGATCTAACTGCCTGGCCTAGACATGATTAGTTCTGCAGTATTCTTGATAATTTTATTTCAAAATAGTCACTGGGTTTCTTCCTTTTGAACACCCCCTCCAGACAAATCCTATTTAGCAAAAACTGACAATTTCATGGGAAGTTTTCATAGAGAAAGCAAGCTGGATTAATTTATGCTCTTTGTCTAAAAGCTCAATTGTTATGCTTTCTGCAAAACATCACATGTCAATGATAAAACTGTCTTTGTTATAAAATCACAAGCCAGCATCCATTCAATCTAATTGTTCAGTCTGATGTTTGAGGATCTCTACTGCTAATATTTGGTATACAAATTGTTTACCTGCAAAGGAGAGAAAAGATCCAGCTGTGCAAGTGAAAAGGATGAGAGTCTTGCTTGGAAAGTAAGCATTATTTATAAGTTATTTTCTGTAATCATTTATTTGTATATCTCAATAGCATAACATCATTTCCCACTTTTTCCACTACTTGCATATTTCTTTTAACATAAAACCATCCAAAATGGCAAAGTGGCCAATTTAATTGGTGGCAGGCAGATCTACTAATGTATAGTGAAAACAGAAACCAACATGGTTGTTCTCTACATGGATCAGACCTGTGATGACCTGCCAAGCAAAACAAAAACAAGACAAACCTCTCACCAGTCAACTGATGAAACCTGCTAGATGTTTTTTGATAACCTTCAGTTTTTACCTCTCAGGTAGGCTATAAAAATAATCTGCAGAAGAGGGATTATTGTCATATCAGACTGATAGACCGCATGCTAATGTAGGTAAGTACATTATATTCATGAGGGAGAAGATCACAGCTAATCATCATCATCATCTCTGCGTGTAGAAGATACTCCCAGATTCAATGCCTTGTATCTCTAGTTGAAAACAAAACAGAATTTGGAAGCTAGAGCCCTTTGATTCTGCACAACAACATCCATGAGTTTTGGTTGGTGAGAAGGAGCTTGGTGAGAGCAGGAGATTTCAGGTGTTTACTGTTATAATAACTTGCTAAGTCTTCTTTGTTTTTAGCTGCAAAGTGATGTCCATAGATTAGGCAAGGGGAAAACTGCTTGCATCAGACAATTGTATGCAAGTACTCAAGAGATTGTGCTTGCATCTGGAATCATAACACACATTTTGCCAAAAGCTCAGCTTGTTGCAGATGCCTCAGTGGTCTCACCTGAATATTTCATATTATTAGAGGTTCACTTCGCAGTTTGGATTCCAACTGTCATGTCTTTCAATCCTACCATTCTTATAATGTATTCATTGTGTCAAGTCAAACGCAGTAATTATAAGCACAAGGTACATTCTTTCCTCTCCCTTTCTGAATCTGAACCATTCTGTTTCTCCAGTTCGGTCAGCAGCTTCTTATTTCTTATACACCTTCCTTGGAAAAAGAATCAGATATTCTGGCAATTCTGCAAGGCATCATACATTCCACATTCTGGAATGATTTGCACAGTAAAACAAATTAAGCCTGTTGGATACAAATGCCAAATTCCTCTTCCACAACACCCCAGACCTTGGTTATAAATGCTGTATATTTTTTTCTTCTGCTATATTCTGAAAAGAGTTTAACTAGGAAAAGTTGTATTCACTCATCACATTCAGCCATTATTTATTCAATGGGCTACTGTCCATGTTTTGAATTTATTTCAAATGCAGCATTCCACTACACAGACCATATAAAGAATTAATTGAAACAAATATTTTCAGATTACTGCCAAAAAGAGATGAGAAAATGTGAGACTCAAAGAATCATAGAGTTGGTAAGAGTTAGAAGGTACTTTCAAGGTCTTCTTATTGAAGGCTTTGTCAAGTATACAGCATCCCCGATAGATTTATCAAATTTATATATAACCATATGACTATTTAAATACAATTGATGCTAACTACATAGCATTAATGTTCAAATGTGATAAGTAGGGTTGTGAGATGACACTAATCACAGGGAAACAGACTTCCTTCTTTTCCTTCATGGTAAAACAGATTTTTGCCATGGGACAAATAATGACTTCATTAATAATTAATGCTAAGCTGTAATGTGATTGGTTTATTTAAGTTTCAGTATATGTGACTCTGGCTATAATAGCTTAGCATTATTTGAATCAGACTATTGGGGTTTTTATTAACATAGTTAAATATTTTAATATAGAACTACAGAGTGAATTAAACCTATGAATACCAAACCTGGGTTCTACATTTTTCCATTTTCATATTGCTTTTAGTGTTAAAGATCAAGCCTGTTTTCTCAAATGAAAGGAGCACATCCATTTTCCAACCCACCAAGAAAGGACAAGATGGAAGGAATGAGAGTTACACAGTCTGTGTCAACTCTGAAGTTGGCTGAACTGTGGCCATTTTCTTTTTGTAGTTTCTAGGGAGGTTTCTTTTCTCACTGCTTCAGAGCTGACACAGCCTGGAGTGAAGGGAATGGGGTGCTGGGTTGTTGTAGCCTAAATAATATTCTTTCCCCTGGGAATCAAAGGCGTTTGTGCAGGGTGGAGTCTGAAGTCATTTAGCAACTGGGTTGTATGCTGATTGGACCATGTGACTGAAACTCTGGGGGGAAGTGATAAACTTTTACTTTTAATTGGCAGAGGGGAGGGGGAAACCGGCACCAACTTAGAGCCAGTTTTCCACCAGGAATATGCCAATTTGATATGTCCTAATAAAAATGTTCTTTGAGAAACTTGCCTGGCTCGGAGTTCTTATTGAATGGGGTGTATTACTTGGAACCCTGACAGTCTGCACACATCCTCCAAACAGCTCTAGAATCAGCTATGCAGGAGAAAAAATTGGAGCAATATATTAGGGGGGAAAACTCAATGAATTTTGGCATGGCAGCTCCCAGTCTTTCTAGATGCCATTCTTTTTCCAATACCAAGACTTTTTATAAAGATGTAAAAGACTGACACAGACCTTCAGCAGATATGCAGTATGTATGGATCTAATTGTCATAGGAATTAATGAAATGTATCCCTGAAAAATATGTATAACATTGCAACTTGAGCATTATTGATAACCTGATTTATTCCAATCAGCACTGAAAGCTAACCTCAGCACTTGCTAATTATATACTTCATTGAAATACATTCTTGAAAACTGATTTATCTCTTGACCACATCCCAAGAAGTTACCTCTTTTAGTAAACAAAAAAATATCATCAAAAATTTTCCTTCTCTTTATAGAAAGATATTTCATTTTGGTTATGTTTCCTCAGCTCTTCCTTAGCAGCGCCATAGGAAGGATTTGTTGAGATGTTCAAGCAGGAAAATAAAGTGTCTTTCTCCCATCCTTAGCTGCTTCTCATCCAAAAATCCAGGTGCAGTTTTTCCCTTTCAAAAAACCGAAGTAAGAAAGAGGGGTTATTTTTTTTCCTTTGAAGAAAATATCAATAATAAATCAAACAGAATAACCTCCTGAAGCTGGATCTCCTTCCCGTCTTAACAGAGCATTTTAGAAAAATATCTATCTCTATTCACGCAATTGGCATAAAGAGTAAAGAAAAATCTGTGTGGGTGTGGTTGAAGCAGAATATAGTAAATGTACTCCAGGTTGCTTTGAGTGCTGCAGCATGATAGCATTTCTTCCCACACCGGGAAACCACTGATGTTCATCTATAATTAATGGACCATAATATAAAATTGCTTAATGATTTCTGCAAACCCCACATGGAAGGGAATCGGCCCAATTTGCAGTTCCCAGAATTATGTACACGTCAAAAGGCAATTATCATTGGGTCACACAAATTTTTCCACACAGTGTTTATTGTTGCTGTTTTAATTATCAGTATAAAAAGTGGTAAATTCCAAGTAAAGAAGTGCCATGGAAACATTGCCATGGAAATCATAAACATACAAATCAATGTTATGAGAATTTGTAATTGCAATAGTAAAAACTGGAACAAACTACAAGAAAGAAAGAATAGAGAGAAAGAGTAAAAAGTGCAAAAGAAAAGGAAAAAAGTAGAGAAAGGGAAGCAAGAAAGATGCAAATACAGTAAAGAAAAAGAAAAAATATTTTTATTTATATTTCATATTTCTTAACCACCTGTGTCCCTCAGAGAACTGACTCAACTTTCATCATTTACAACAATTTACAACAATTTTCACCTCTTCTTAATTTATAAACAGTGATCTCCCCATCTCTTATCCATAAACAAATCCATAAAGCAATATTATTTCAATTTTGATATCAACAAAAGTTTATTAAGGGTTCTGAGAAATAAAATGTATGTATTTTAACCTTGATCAAACAAGCCAACTTTATTTTCATGTAACAATCTTTAATCCATTTAAGTAATTTCATTTCTTTTTTTACCTCTTCTCACAAGATTCATCCAAGCTTTAACATACCTCTTTTGTAAATCCAATATAAAAAATTATACAGGTCATTCTCTTGCTTTATTATTTGTAATTCCCTTTTGATTTTTCAAGCATCAACCAATTTATTTTGTAAGTCCAATGAAACATCATCCAGGTATCCTTTCATCCACTTTCAATGGCAGTTCTATCTCTGGCTTATCAGATAAAACTTATTCTTGTTCTGCCATTTCTTCCAAAATATCTTTGGGATATAGTCTATCCATACAAGGAAACATCTCTATTGACATTGTTGATATTAACTTCCAATTTTATTTTTCAAAAGTATCCTTCAATATTTCCAGTTTTATATTTTGCATCATTCTGAAAAATAGTTAATATATAATTTCCAAATCCAATTAGAAAAGGAAGTATTTAAATGTACTTTGTACTTTTCATAGCACTGGCCACAATTTGAGTAAAATTGGCTCATCTCACAATATTAAAAACCCAACAAATCAATGGTCTTGTCATGAGGAGCAACGTTGTCTTGTTCTGTCTTTGTCTGGAGAGGTTCAAATAGCCGGTCTACTTACCAGCTCTTTGTACTTCACTATGATTGTTAGCTGTTATTCTTGGAGCTATTTTCAATCCACCATTTCTGTTGTGAATTAATAAAAGTGCTTAAATAAAGATTATTAAAACCTTTAGAAAAGTGCAGGGTTCTGGCCCTACATTCACCCCACCGATAGCAAGCTAAGGGCAATCAAAAACGCCCCAAGGCCCCGAAATAAGACTGATCTCCAAGCTTTCCTGGGCCTTATCAATTTTTACAACGTGTTCCTGCCCCACAAAGCGATTGTAGCCGAGCCCCTACATCGTCTGTTGGACAAAAAGGCAACCTGGGTCTGGGGACACCGAGAGGAACACGCGTTCTGACAAGTAAAAAACTTGTTGTCTTCAGACGCTGTTTTGATGCAGTATAATGAGACTTTGCCTTTAACGATTACATGTGATGCATCACCATTTGGAGTGGGCGCCATTTTGAACCATATGTTACCAAACGGTAGTGAAGCCCCTATTGCCTACTTTTCAAAAACGCGATCAAAAGCTGAACGTAACTATAGTCAAATCGATAAAGAGGCTCTTGCTGTCGTTTCTGCTGTTAAACGATTTCATGAATATATTTATGGGCGAGTTTTTACTATAGTTACCGACCACAAACCTTTGCTGGGGATTATAGCGGGGGACAAGCCAACCCCTTATATATTATCTCCCAGAATGACTCGCTGGTCGGAATTCTTGGCTGCATATAATTATAAGCTGCAACACCGCCTGGAGAAAGCCATCCCCCACGCTGACGCACTAAGCCATGCACCACTTCCAGACACCGTTGACGACCCAGCTCCAACCGTCACAACGCTCCAGATTGAGACACTTCAATCACCACCACTGACAGCTCAAGATATCGTGATCGAAACCAAACACGATTCCATTTTGGCACGAGTTCTTCGCTGGGTCAAGCGAGGATGGCCATTGGATCAAATCCCTGACAACTTCAGTCCTTTCAAGAATCGACAGACAGAACTGTTTTCCCAGAAAGGCTGCATAATTTGGGGGGATAGAGTCGTTGTCCCAGAGCGGCTACAACGAGCGGCATTGAAAACCTTGCATGAAGGCCACCCTGGCATCGTGCGCATGAAGGTGCTCGCACGAAGCTACGCGTGGTGGCCGGGTAACGACAAGCAAATCGAGGCCTGGGTAAAGACTTGTTGCAAATGCCAGGAAGTTAGCAATGCCCCACCAAAAGCAACCCCAACAGAGTGGGAAACACACAGGGGACCATGGTCCCGTATTCATATTGACTTTGCGGGACCGACTAAAGGACACACATTCCTAGTAACGGTGGATGCCTACTCAAACTGGCTTGAAATCCATGAAATGAAAAGTACCACAACCGAATCCGTCATCAGGAAATTGGACAGATTATTCGCAACCCATGGACTGCCAGACGTTCTGGTATCCGACAACAGCCCCCAGTTTACCGCGCTTTCTTTTGAACAGTATTTGGCAGACCGTGGTATTCGCCATGCGCTAATTTCGCTGGCGCATCCTACGGCCAATGGAAGAGCCGAGCGCATGGTACAATTCGTCAAAAAGACCCGACATAAAATGGACTATGGCGATATCGAAGATAAGATTAACCGGATACTCTTTCTTCAACACATCACTCCGCACAGCGTCACCAACAAGACTCCGGCCGAATTGTTAATGGGANTGTACGAACCAGAAAAACCACATGGATCCAGTGGGAAATGCCACGAATTCTAGATAGGCGACTTAGTCTTCGCTAGAAACTTTTCTGGTGATCCTTTGTGGGTCGAGGCAACTGTAATCCAAATCACAGGACCCAGGTCGTACCGAGTAAAAAGTCGCAACGGAAGAATATGGAAATGCCATATTGATCAGCTGCGTTCAAGGCTGCAACCTCATTTCTGTGACTCCAGTAACTTCCAAACTGAGGGGCGAAGAGATGCCGAGGAGACTGAGTTCGAAACGGCAGAAAGCACAAGTGGAAGAAGTGAGGATTCGGACTTAACGCATAAAGAAGGATCAGAGAGGGTGGTGGACTTGCCTCAAAGAGACACCTCGTCAGAGGCAAGCCCACAAAGGCTAGAGGACAACGAGGACATTAGCGGCACCGAGTTTTTAAATGAAGGACCGGAGGCACCCTACTCACCAAAAAACGTCCCACCCAAACAAGATTATAAACCAGTACCATGGGGACAGCGAAAATCTAATAGACAATCTAAACAACCTGCCTACCTCAAAGATTACATCACCGCACCCCTTAAACGGAACCCGGGGGGAAGGGGTGTTGTGAATTAATAAAAGTGCTTAAATAAAGATTATTAAAACCTTTAGAAAAGTGCAGGGTTCTGGCCCTGCACTTCTGATTGGCCGATAATAGCGACATCTGATTGGTCCGTTCAGGAGAATCTGATTGGCTATTAGCGGGCCTCTTTCATTGGTTAAGGGAACTAACGCTTCCCGTTTCTTATTGGTTATTTGATCAGCAGCTTGCCTATAAAAAGGGCTATTGCTGCCATAGTTTTTGCTCTGTTCCACAATGTTAAATAAAGAGTTGAAGTTCAGTGTTCATTGTCTCGTCTCCACTTCTTGCGCCCATGCGCAGAACATAACAATTTCTTCCTTCAGAAATTTACAATAAAACTTTCTTTTTAACAAATACTTTATTTTTAAAAATAAACACATCTCCCTTAAACTGTATCTGCACCTCCCCAAGGAACTCACACTGGCCTTGTTCAAAGTTTTTATTGCCTAGCTTACTGTCCTGGTATTCTTTTGTGGTCTCCCACTAAGTATTGGCCAGATCTGACCCTACTTCACTTTTCAAGGTCAACCAAGATTGACAAAGTGCTTTGTGGATCAAAAGTAGATAACCTTTTCACAGTTTCTTGATTTGTTTACATTTTCATATATCTGGATCCTTCAATTATAGTACTGCAGATGGAATTTGGTGAAAAGTGTTTGAGAATCATTGTAAAATATTATTTTAATATTAATTTATTTAAATCTATTTAGGCTTCTCGAACATCTCTTTGTTCACAATGACAAGAAACTATGTCCACAATTTAAAGGGAAAAAAAACAGTCTGAGATTATTCTAGGGGGCCAAGAAAATGGACTGAAAGTATTTAGCAACATTCTATTTATTTTGGAATCCTGGCCAATAAGTTGTGGAATTTTAACTTAATATTTCTGTGGGCCCTATGGAAAGCAAAAGGGGACAGAGATAAATTGAGGACCAAAATTGGAGGCCAGCTGTTCATGTGGAATGGCAAATCAGGTCCACCATCCTAATAGTGGCACAAATAACTGCAAACAGGGAGCATCAAATGAGAATAGAAATTAGAACTCGACCAGGGATAAAACTCATCCATCAGTTGCTGAGTAATGGCCATACAGCTAATTGGAATTCTGCTCATTTTAATCCTCTTTTCAGAACCACACCACAATTGTTTAATAGAAACAATTATAAAATGCAAATACCGAAGAGCTGCAAATACCATTTAGGCAATTTATAATTTCCTGAAAGAAATGCTGGGCACTTTGCACAAATACTGTTCTTGATGTCCATCTTCCTCTCCATTGATTTTGGATTAGGTAAGCTATTCACATGGACATGGCACAAAGAGCTTCCTTCCATGACTGAATTGCAGTGCCCAAAACGTAAAGCGAGCTTAGCCCTTCTGAATGCAACATCAGGATTCAATGAAAGAGAAACACAAGAAGCCTTTTAAAAATACCTGCAGAGCTTTTGATTTTGCCTTCAGTTTTATCTGTGGATGAACAGAGGGCTGTAGCTGAATTCCCAGGATGGCTCCTTTATATTCATTCAATAGCGGGTGATAGTGAGGGATTAACCGGGGGCAGAAGAAAAAGGAATGGCACACAGGAGAGCCTGGCAAATTCCCAGATGTTGGAGTTCGGGTTCTCCACCCCTACTTATCCCCCACCAAACTACACTAAGCATCCAACCAGTCTCCCAGTTACTTTACAAGAGAAGAAAAGCATTGTTTAAATTTCTATTTCTTTCCCTTCATTGCCTTATACACTGAAAACAAGGATCTGCATATTTTCCCTCCAAATTGGGAGGGTGAAATCTTCCTAAAAAGAAGGAAGATTCCACTGAAGAAAATGCCAGCAAAAACTCACCTATTCTACTGAAACCAATATGGTTTATAATGCCCAATTCAGTTGAACACCTCATAACCCCCCAGATTGCTTTAGGCTAAGGTGGACCATTCATTTATCTGACTCAGTATTGTTAATACTGGATGGAAATAGCTCTCAATGGGTTTCAAGCAGGGGGGGTTTTTCGAGAATTTTGAGGGGTTGGATCTGGAACTTTTGGCAAACAGAACATGTGCTTCAGCCCCAGCTGCTCATGTCTCCATTTGCTCTGTTCCTGTCCAGGCATCTTTTCCAGTTTCTCTGTGGTTTAATAATCAGGAGAGAATAAATATTAAAAACACAATCTGCAATAAACGGCATTTTCTACCTTAATCCTGTAGCATCCCACTATACACATTTAATGGAAACAGTTGGACTAGTCAATGTGTCATCTCTCACCATCAATGTGTAAATAATTTGAAGAGAGCTATTGCCAGTTAGGATTAAACCTCCTACTGTACTATCACTTTCAATTAGCTATTTATAACCACATATCCCATTTATCCTACCATCTATTCCACACTTCATTTAGCTAATTCAACCTTCCTTCTTTATTTAGGCTAAACAAGTGCAAAATGAGACAAGAATCATATCCCTTTAAAAGTATTTGCTTTCCATGGCATGATGCAGAGGAGATGTGAAAGCTATACTTGCTGAACCTCCCCCTCCAAAGGATATGATGGAAGACAGTGTCTGCTGGCCCTGACCATGACATTCTCACTCCCTACTCCTTCCTCTCTTGAATTTTCTTGCATCTAGGAAGAAAGCCTATTGTGATGTGTGTTCAAATGCGAACATCGTGCTTCTAATATTTGTTTGTTTATTGTTTATTTAGCATATGATGGTGCTACATTAGCCAGGACACTACAATGTTAATACAGAATAGTAGTTTGGCTGCCTAAGATTGCTAGCACTATTTGGTTCAAACTTGTGTGATTTCCAAGGTGCACCACAGGGAGTGAGCGAGCTCCAAACCAGAAAGAAAGACAAGTGGTTTTCCGGGGTCCTCTTCCTCTGCAAAGTCACCTTGCAATGGTATCGCAACTGGGAAGCATCAGCAGGATTCCAACCACATGAAGTGCCTGCTCATCTCCCCATCAAAATGGTACCCATTTATCTACTCACATAGAACATAGTTTTGAACAGCTAGGTGGACAGAAGCTGAGGCAAATGACAGGAGCTCACCCTGCCACAAAGTGCTAGGACTCAAACCACTGGAGCAAAAGCCATCTCCAGCATCATTAAGCCACTGAGCCACCACACCTTTAATAAATCAGAATCTAGAATAATGAAACATTATAAATTGCATACATACAAACATAATTTCACACATAACAAATAATCTTCTTCAGACTTTTTCACTAAGTATGAGAAGGTTATTAAATACAGCTAAATTCGACATTATATTTGTCTGTGAAACATGGCTCAATGCATCTCTCCCTGACTCCATTACCACAGTAAGAGACTATCATGTTTACCGATGAGATTGTGAAATCCGTAGAGGAGGTGATATTGCTATCTTCTATAAAAAGTCCCTACATCTAAAAAACATCCATGTTACCCAGGAGCTTGTTATTCCTGAGACCATTATCTATGAACTGTCCTTAAATATCACATTTCGGTTCTTACGATGTTACAGAGCCCCTGATTATGACATTGAACATGCAAACAAGCTAAATATACTCCTGCCCACATGCTTTTATCTTTTTTGGTGACTTCAATCTACCTCATATTAACTGGACCCTTAATGAATATACAACTGAACCCACACATGCAACCTTCTACAATGCTGCAACAAATCTGGGACTAGAACAACTAGTAACCAACAACACTAGACTTAACTATTGCCTTGATCTCATCTTCTGCAATAGTTTGAATTCAATTTACAGAATACAAATTAAAGAACCCTTTTCCAACAGTGACCACAACATGATTGACTTTTGTCTCAACATACATCAACACAAAAATCATCACGACTCCCCAATTATAATTTCAAAAAAGGCAACTATGATCTTATAAACAACGATCTCTCATCCCTTGATTGGCAATTTCTATTCTCTGGATGCAATACTGTAGAAGACCATTACAACATATTTTTACTTGAAGTCAAAAGAGTCATCAAATTATATGTNCAAATTACACATAACAATAAAGAAGCTTCAATTCATAAAAGAAATCACTTTGGCGGAAAAACAAATCTGGTCACATTGCCAACTTCAAAAGCTGATACAAAAATTTATGCCACCAGA
>BHEV01043057.1:0-10769 GCA_004319985.1 Emydocephalus ijimae
CTGTTTTTTTGTAGATTAGTACATCTAGGAATGGTAGTTGTTTGTTTGTTTCTGTATCCATGGTGAACTTGATTTTGGGGTTTGCGTTGTTTAGGTGTGTTAGGAAATTGTTTAGATTTTCTTGTCCATGGGGCCAAATCACGAATGTGTCATCGATATATCTTAACCATAGTTTGGGTTTGAGGATGGCATTGGCCAGGGCTCTGGATTCGAATTCTTCCATGAACAGGTTTGCAATGACAGGTGANTCAAGGGTCTCTTTTATCGGGACTTGAGTGAATAGTGTAACCACGTCTTGTAAGTGCTTGTAAGTTTTGATGTGGTTTCACTATTCACTCAAGTCCCGATAAAAGAGACCCTTGAAATCATCAACACCCAATCCCACCACCACCCAGCACAGATAAATAGCATTCAGCATTGTTTGGGTATTTTCCCATGTCATTGTAGTTGTGCTTTTAAAGTTGTAGCAACGTTTCGGCAGAATCTCATCTGTCATCATCAGGCTTCTGTATAGTGTTCATCTGTGAGTCAGACTTTTAGACAAATTTAAATCTGAAACCATTGTAAAAGTATGACTCACAGACGAACACAATACAGAAGCCTGATGATGGCAGATGAGATTCTGCCGAAACGTTGCTACAACTTAAATAAATAAAATCTCAGGTTATATACACGCACTTGCACAAATTCTGCTGGCCTTCAAATGAGCCTCCGGATTCAGGAAACGATCCTTGAAAACCCACAAGCCCATTTGACTTAAATGACAGCTGACAGGTCCTCTTTAGCGTCCCATTCAGCCTGAGATCCTAATAAGGGAAATCGCAGATTGTGAGGAGTGAGCCCTTTCTCCACGTTCACATCGCTTGCTTGCTTGTGCAAAACTCCAGTGGGTGCCACCACATCTTGGATCAGAGGAAGTGGGGGGGGGGAGGACATGATTGACACCCGGATGAGAGCAACGCAGATGATCAGAGGAAAAAGGAAGCACTGGAGACTCCATTGAGGGGGCACAGAACGAGAAATGAGCAATGGTCAAGGGACATAACGGCTGTGAACACAGAGATGCGTGAATGGAGGGAGGGTTGGAATTAAGCCAGGACTAAAACATGGGTGGCTTGGTGTTAGGAGGGATTCATGGGAAGATGCATCTATCTATCATCTATCTATCTATCTCTATCTACCTGTATCTATCTATCTATCTATCCATCCATCCATCCATTCATCTATCTACCAGTGTCTGTCTGTCTGTCTGTCTGTCTGTCTGTCTGTCTGTATCTACCTACCTACCTACCTGTGTCTCTCTCTCTCTCTCTGTCTATCTATCATCTATCTATCTATCTATCTTTGTCTGTCCATCCATCCATCCATCTATCTACCAGTGTCTGTCTATATATCTATCTATCACTACCTACCTACCTGCCAGTATCTATCTGTTTGTCTGTCTATCTATCTATCTATCTATCTATCTATCTATCTATCTATCTATCTATCCATCTATTTGTGTCTGTCTGTCTGTCTGTCCGTCCATCCATCCATCCATCCATCCATCTATCAGTGTCTGTCTATCTATCTATCTATCTATCTATCTATCTATCTATCTATCTATCTATCTATCTATGTATCTTTCTATCTTGAAATTAATAGACCACGCCTGCCAATATTGACAGAGCAGGACACTTGTATATAAACAGAGAGCAACCCCCCACTCCTTTTTAAGTACTGATAATGTTGGCTAGTTGGGTCATGAAATGTCTGCAAGAAAACACTAAGGACACAGGGGATTGGACAAAAGACAGCACCAAGGACACAGGGAGTTGGGTTACTAGACCTCCAAGGTCCCTTCCAACTCCATCATTCTATTATCTTCTGTTATCTGACACGACACTCTTCCACGTTCTCCTCCTCCATTCCACAAATCCCACTCCCTTCTAGCACTGATGAAGTTACCTAGTTGGGTCATGAAATGTCTACCAAGCTCAGAGAGCACCAAAGACAACCTCAGTCCTCCTCCTCCTCTCCTCTGTAAGCCCCTCACTGATAATGTTACCTACTTTGGTGACAAAACTTCTGCAAGGCAGACAGCGCCAAGCACTGACTTTGCAGGAACAGGAGCCTGCTGACGTTGCCCCATTATGAAAAACCTAATTGCCCAGGGAGAGTTTGGAGAAGATGCCAGCAAGGAAAGCTAATGGGGGTTTTAGGGCACCTTAAAGACTAACCCTTTGATGATTGCAAAGATTTGGTACATCCCCATTAGCTTTATCAGAAGCCTGATTTCCAGTTTCTGTGAGCTGCTCATTTGTTAAATCTTATAGCTCCTCCTCTTTCCTTTTGGAGTATGCCTTTTAGCATTAATTATCTATGAAATGCTTACTTAGGGCTGCAGAGAGGGAAGAGCAGGAAGCAACAGAAAAAATCCCTCTGCATAAATAGAGTGATGTTATGGTATCCGCATAGCTGAAGGCCACAGCTGGTTTTACATGTACAGGCTTTAATATCCCCTTTGGAAATTACAACCAGATACAAATACAAACAGAGAAAAAGGTCTGGGAAATTTGCGGATCAACTGGATTGCTTTATTAGCCAGAAATAATTTGAAAAACTGCAACTGTAATAGATTCTTCATCTCTGGGTGGAACTTCTGACTTACTGAACTGTGCCTGTTCAGTTGAGCTTTCTCTCTTTTTCTCTATTTAATTCCTACCATTCGTGCTGTTTCTATGTTTGTAATAGTTTTTATTTTTGTATTTTATTGCATTGTAAGCCAGCCAGAGTCACTCTTGATAGCAGGGCAGGTGACAGAGTAAATCAATCAATTAAATATTGCAATGCATGAATGAATCAGTTGTGTGTCCAAACAATGGTTCTTATCAGAGTTGATTACAAACAGGTGTACTATATATCTGCTATATATTACACATCAAAAAAAAAATCATGGGTCACAGAGAAAAGTGCAGAGAAGAGCAACCAAGATGATTAGGGGCCAGAGGCTAAAACATACGAAGAACTGTTGTGGAACTGGGTATGTCTATTTTAATGAAAAGAAGGACTGGGGTGACATGGTAGCAGTCTTCCAGGATTTGAGGGGCTGCCCCAAAGAAGAGGCAGTCAATCTATTCTCCAAAGCACCTGAAGGCAGGACACGAAGCAACAGATGGAAACTAATGTAGGAGAACCAACCCAGAATTAAGGAGAAAATCCTGCCAGTGAGAACAATCAACCAGTGGAATGACTTGTCTCCAGAAGTTGTGAATGCTGGAAGTTTTTAAAGAAGAGATTGGACAAACATTTGTCTGAAATGGTACTGGGTGTCACCTAAATTATCTAGAATAATGTCAGATGGTGCTCCATTCAAAATCCAAGAAAGACACTGTCAGACTCCATTGTTATAGAGAAAAGAAACTTTTCCTGGAAATCAAGCGATAGCATCAAAAGGATTCTAGATCTGAGGATTTATGTGCGAAAAGCACATATGCAAAGTGATGGCAACGTTCCCACCCACCAGAGTTCAAATGGTCCATCCAATCGAAGGTGTGTATCATGTCCTGTGGGGCATCTTCAGGTGGGGAAGTAGACATCCGGCCGTTGACCTTGGCCTGGTTTGATAAAGACTCACAGTTGCGCAGTAAGCAAGGAAGTAAGCATAAGCAATAAAGTTTTCCCCAAGTTATACAGTTCATTCTCTAAAGCCTCCAGCACACTTCCCATCCCACAAAGCCCAATTATTTCACCCTCCCCTGTTACTATGGCAGCCGAAAGATGTGAGAGAAAGGAAAGGAGTTGTCATGCCCCTGGTGGAGACTGACTCTGAGGGAGAGGAGGAACAGGTGACAGGGAGTGTGGCTCTGGAGGTTGTGGAGGAGGCTGGGGAAGGGCAGAGGCTGGATGGGCAGTCAGAGGAGGACCCAGGCCCATCCCCTCTTCATCCTAGGGCACGCAGGGAGGAGAAGATAAGGGAGAGACGTGGTCTCTCCCACGTGGTCGGGAGGAGAGGGCCTTGATCCTCTTCATGGGCTGCAGGTGTGACAACTGAATAAGAGGATGGACATGCGTACGGGCGAGTGCTGGAAACAAAGCATGGAAATATCTCTAGTTTATTGTTCCTCTCTGAGTTTGGCATCCTTCCCAGTGTGTGTTATCTGTGGATGTCCTCCAGCCCTTATCTTGCCTGGTTTGTGTTGCTTTTTTCCTTCTTCTTGTGTAGGAGTTTTTTGTCTTCCATCAAAGATATTCGGAGCTTGGAAGCAAAGTGAAGGAATAAAAGGGGCTTCACCTGTTTTCGGTGACTGTGTTTGTTTTGTATCCCACCCTGGGTCATCATAGGAGTCTTGAAGGCTGCCACTGGGTTTCCTCTTCAAGCAGGGGGTTGGACTAGAAGACCTCCAAGGTCCCTTCCAGCTCTGTTATTCTGTTGTGTCTCTGTTAATTAGGGGTGGAGCTTCAATCAGAAGGAGGAGCCTTCCCTCTCCCTCTCCCCATCCTAGTTGGATCTGATCCCATCCCAGGTGTTCTGAACTAAAGCAAACTCCTAAGCTTGCAATTCTAATAGTTTTACTTTCACAGCAGGCTCGTAAACCTGCACTTCTGATTGGCCCGCTGATAGTGGATCGTGATTGGTCGTTGTCGGCTGATCCAATTGGCTGTTAGTGGGTCGCTGCTGATTGGATGCTTTCCAGCGTGGCAAACTCAAATCATTGGATGTTGTGACAGCAGCCAGCTCTATAAAAGGAGCTGCTGCTGCCCTACTATTTTGCTCTGTTCTGAAGTCACTAATTCTTCTTCTCTCGTGTCGCTACACTTTTCCCAGCCACTGTAGAACACAGGCTCTGGCACAGGCTCAAACCCCATGTTTGGTGATAGGTTGGTGTAGTAAAGAGTTGGAGTCACTATTCGATTCGACTATTCGTCTCGGTTCTTGTGCCCACTCTCCCAGATCTAACACCAGGCTTGTTCAAAAGCCCTCCCAGCGTTTTGCAAAGGATGGAGAAAGAACCTGCTCACCTTGGCACTGGTTCTTCAAGGAGCTTTCTTGGATAATTATGATTCTGATTTCTAAAAATGTGCTTGGTGCCCTCTGGGCTTCCTGGTGCATATAGATAATTAAGAAGGAATTCATGAGGATGTTAACTTTGAGGATTCGTCTAAGTCTCTTGCCCAAATTTCAGCAGAGTTTGACCTTCCGCAAGAAGGCTCTACGTGTTTGGGAGGTGGCCAAATGGAACACTCCTCTACTTGAGACACTGACGATACTTTGCTCCATGCAACTTGGAGCAGGGTGGTCTCATTTTAAATGAAAGCTTGTAATTCCATACCCATGTGCTCTGTGCTATCTTCACTTCCCAGTCAATTGGAGCAGTTCCTTGGAACAAGGACGTGGAAAGGATCCAAGGAAGCAAGAGCTTCCAGAGGGATCTTTGAGACACAGTGGACAGATGGCTCAGGATAATGTTGGCTCTTGGCAGAAAAGTAGATTCCATTCCAGGAAATAGTTAGGCAAAGAAGTAAAAATGGACCTGTCCAAAGGGAACATCTTCATCTCAATTAGTTATTCAGCCATTTGTAAGTTTTAACAGAATAACAGAGTTGGAAGGGACCTTGGAGGTCTTCTAGTCCAACCCCTTTGCTCAGGTTGGAGACCCTATCCCATTTCAGACAAATGGCTGTCCAGTCTCTTCTTAAAAACCTCCAATGATGGAGAAACCACAACCCACATTGATTGATCTCAATGTCAAAAAATTTCTTCTTAATTCTAGATTGTTTCTCTCCTCGATTACTCTCCATCTGTCACTTATTGTCTTGCCTTCCGGGGCTTTGGAGAATAGGTTGGCTCTGTCTTCTTTGTGGCAGCCCTTCAAAAATTGGAAAATTGCTATCATGTCGCCCCCTAATCCTTCTCTCCATTAGACCAGCCAAACTCAAATCCTGCAACCGTTCTTCACAATGTTTTAGCCTCCGGTCCCCTAATTCTCTTGGTTGCTCTTCTCTGCACTCTTTCTAGAGTCTCAACCTCTTTTTTTGTAATGCAGTGTCCAAAACTGGATGCAGTATTCCAGGTGTGGTCTTACTAAGGCTTTATAAAGTGGTTCTAATACTTTTTTGCCCACAGTTTTGCTAAAAATGTCACCTTCTGCGTATCTTACCATTTTACGGAGGAGAAGATGACTATGAAGCATGGTCTCCAAGGCTTTCCTGAGCCATGCTGCCTTTCCAGGTTTTCCTGATTCCCCCAAGCTAGCAACTCCCCCCACGAAAAAGAAGAGGAAAATAAGGTTACTATGATTACTATGGTCTTCCCAGTTGCAATG
Source organism: Emydocephalus ijimae (assembly GCA_004319985.1). Taxonomy (NCBI): domain Eukaryota; kingdom Metazoa; phylum Chordata; class Lepidosauria; order Squamata; family Elapidae; genus Emydocephalus; species Emydocephalus ijimae. The sequence goes on from BHEV01043057.1 coordinate 6,306, forward strand.
CATGGCTGTGAAAGTCGGACCACAAGGAAGGCTGAGCGCCAAAGAATGGAGGCCTTTGAACTCTGGGGCTGGAGGAGAAGATGAGTCCCTTGGACTGCAAGGCCATCCAAGCGGTCAGTCCTAGAGGAGATCCACCCTGACTGCTCTTTAGGAGGCCAGATCCTGAAGATGAAGCTCAGAGACTTTGGCCACCTCATGAGAAGGAAGCAGTGGTGGGATTCCATTGTTTTTTACTACCAGTTCTGGGGGCATGGCTTGGTGGGCGTAGCTTGGTGGGCATGGGTGGGGAAGGTTACTGCAAAATCCCCCTTCCCTCCCCACCCTACTAACCTGCTTTCCAGCTCCGTTCTCCTGTGCAGGGCAATCAAAGGAGACCCGGCTGATCAGCTGGGACTCAACGGGAGGCGAAGAAGAGATGGGGTTGGCGGGGCCAGTCAGAGGTGGAATTGGCCGGTTCTCCAAAGTACTCAAAATTTCCACTACCAACTCTCCAGAACTGGTCAGAACCTGCTGAATGCCACCTCTGGAAGGAAGGACTCACTGGAGAAGATCCTAATGCTGGGAAAGATTAAGAGCAAAAGACAAAGAGAATGAGGTGGCTGGATGGAGTCACTGGAGCCAGAGAAGCTTCAATGGACTCCAGAAGATGGTAGAGGACAGGAAGGCCTGGAGGAATGTTGTCCATGGGGACGCGATGGGTGGGACATGACTTCGAAACTAACAACAGCAAAGATTACTCTGACTTGATTCATTGGTGACAAGCCCAACCTGGCTTCTCTTAATTGTAGTCTGCTTTTTCAAGTTCTCCCAAAACCTGCTTTTGGAGAACTTTCTCAGGACAGCTGTCAAGAGGTCCCAGTTCTGCAGATGAAGACATCACTGGCTTTCCTCCAGTTGTTCTCTGCTCAGGACTTTGGGATGTTCAGCATTTGTTTGACCCCACCGGACTTGAATTTGCATAAATTAGCTCGGTTCCTTCTCACTCTCTCCTTATGTACCCAAAAAGCTGCAGTTCCCTCCTTCTCCAGAGGCCTCCCATGATCGTCCAGGGCTTCATTTGCCGATAATTGTCTTGTGCATTGCAGTTTCATTATATTGGATTTTAAATTGTACATTAGCTGGAGTTTTCATTTCAAAGACACGCCATGATCTACTTGCAGAAAATAAAGTAAAATAAAAGGGAAGAGACACCAAAGCTTGGTTGGGTTGGGTAGCATTTTCTTCCTTCCACTTGGGGTGTCCATGGAAAGGGGTCAAAATATCTCCAGATTGGGCAGCTTATGTGCAACTGAAACTCCAATGTTAGGTGCCCCCACAGGCTTAAAAGAAGGGAGTTTGTTGAGAGAGTTATATTATTATAAATAAATATAGCAGTTAAAAAGCTGATAGGATCCTGGATTGTATAAACAGAGGCATAGAAACAAAATCAGGTGAAATATTAGTTCTGCTTTATAAAATAGTAAGGCCACACCTGGAATACTGCAACTGATCATCAAATTACAAAAAAGATGTTGAGACTTTGGAAAAAGTTCAGAGAAGTGCAACTAAGATGATCAAAGGCCTGGAGACTAAAACATAGGAAGAACAGTTGGAGGATTTGGGTTTGGCTAGTCTAGAGAAAAGAGAGACTGGGGGGGAGGCGGTATTCCAGTATTTGAGGGGCTGCCCCAAAGAAGAGAAGGGGGGTCAAATTATTCTCCAAAGCCCCCGAAGGCAGGACAAGAAGCAACGGATGGAAAAATAATTAAGGAGAGAAGCAACCTGGCATTGAGGAGAAAATTTCTTGACAGTGAGGACAATTAACCAGTGGAACAGCTGGCCACCAGAAGTTGTGGATGCTCCATCACTGGAGGCTTTTAAGAAGAGATCATTGATAAAGAGAACTGGTAAAGGGTCTTCTGCATGAACAGGGGGCTGGACTAGAAGACTTCCAAGGTCCCTTCCAGCCGTATTCTGATTGATTGATTGATCCAAGGCCGCCATCTTGACTTTTTGGACAACCTCCTATGGACACAACTGCCTGCAGCTACTCGAGTCCATGAACCCCTGTTTGCAGATGGCACTCAACGTTCCTAATGTGGCTACCATGTACTCAGGGGTGGGATTCTCCCGGTTTGGACTGGTTCAGGTGAACCCCTTGTTCCAACGATCAGCTGGCTCCAAATTAGTTCGCTCCGACTAGCATGTGGGTTCACCCATCCTTCCCTGCTCTTTCTTGTGCTTTATGTTCACAGATAATCAGAGCTGGAAGGGACCTTGTAGGTCATCTAGTCCAAACCCCCCCCCCCCAGCCCAAGCAGGAGACCCTACACCATTTCTGACAGATGGCAGTCTAGTCTCTCCTTGAAAGCTTCCAGTGAATAAGCTCCCACAACTTCTGAAGGCAACTTCTGTTCCAAGGGTTGATTGTTCTCCCTGTCAGAAAATGTCTCCTTATTACCAGGTTGAATCTCCCCTTGATCAGTTTCTATCTGTTCTTCCTTGTCTGGCCTTTGGGTGCCTTGGACAATAGCTTGACCCCTTCCTCCTCTCTGGGGCAGCCCCTCAAATATTGGAAGACCTCTATCATGTCTCCCCTGGTCCTTCTCTTTCCTAGACTAGCCATGCCCAGTTCCTGAAACAGTTCCTTGTATGTTTGAGCCTCCAATCATCCCCTCATCATCCTGGTTGCTCTTTTTTGCATTTTTCCAGAGTCTCAACATCTTTTTTATATTGCGGTGACCAAAACTGGATGCACTACTCTAGGTGTGACCTTACTAAGGCTTTATAGAGTGGTATTAGTACTTCCCTTGATCTCGATTGTATCCCTCTGTTAATACAACTTAGGATGGCATCAGCTTTTTTGGCTGCTGTTGCAAACTGCTGGCTCCTATTTAGCTGGCTGTCCACTAAGACTCCAAGATCCCCCTCCCAGTTCCTGCTATTGAGCCTGGTTCCACCCAGTCTAGATGGGTCCTTTGGGTTTTTCTGGCCTAAGTGTAGGGCTCTACTTTTCTCTACGTTGAATTTCATTTTGTTAGATTTTGTTAGATAGTTAGATCGTCTTTTGGTTAGAGCTCAGCTGATTCATGCGGCAGAAGCAGTTTGCTGCACCTCCGCTGTTTTATTCACCCGTAGTATTCGCTTTTTTAACCGTGGAGCATGCGCACAGAACGGGCATTTGGTGTGCATGCAAAGCACACGCTCACCAAACTGGTTGTTGTAGCAGTTGAATCACACCCCTGCATGTCCTGTAGATGTCCATAGAGATATGGAGCTCTAAGTCTTCTTCCTCTGTTTGTCAGCATCCTCTCGCTTTCATCAACTCCCAACTCTTTGTCAGCAGGTATCACAGAGTTACCCTCCCTTCAGAGGTCTCCCCCCATCAACAGGACGTCTCCAGGTGAATGGCAACACAGGTACCCAATCACTCCCCTATTTGGGAGGCCTCATTCTGGAGACCCCAAGTTCAACAGGAATGGAATAGAATAGCAGAGTTGGAAGAGACCTTGGAGGTCTTCTACTCAAACCTCTTGCTCAAGCAGTAGACCCTATACCATTCCAGACAAATGGGTGTCCAATCTCTTCTTAAAAACCTTTAATGATGGAGTACCCAGGACTTCTGATGCCAAGTCATTCCAATGGTTAATTAACAGAGTGACCGAATAGCAGAGTTGGAAGGGACCTTGGAGGTCTTCAACCCCATGCTGAAATAGAAAACACCCCTCCATTCCAGAAAATGGTTGTCAATCTTTTCTTCAAAACTTCTCCTGTTAGCGCAATCACAACTTCTGGTGGTGAGTGGTTCCGCGGATTGATCAACAGAGTAACAGAGTTGGAAGGGACCTTGGAGGCCTTCTAGTCCAGCCCCCTGCTTAGGCAGGAAACCCTACACCCCTTCAGACAAAGGGTTCTTCAACCTCTTCTTGATAACTTCCAGGGGCCTTCTCACTTCAGCATGCTGGGACTTGGGACTGGGTGTCCAGCAGAAGCCATGGCTGAGCTCCTCAGAGGAATCTTAAGCCTGGAAACAAGAAGGAATTTCCTAAGAGGGAGAACAATTAATCAATAGGTGGTCAAAATACAGGTGGGGACCAGGATGGTGCATCTCACACACACAAAGAGCCGGTGGGTACCCTATTGTGGTGGCTGCCATGTTTTTTAAGCACCACCCATGGATGCCCTTGAGTGACTGTCTGGATGGCTTCACTCAGCCTTGGTTTAATGACAGGAAGCAGCCATGTTTACAAGCCTGGGATGCCACATTTCGAACCAGCTGTTGGCACCCGTGGAATGGATGCTGAGAGATGAACCTCGGTGCCGCCTGCCCTTTGAAAGTTGGCACCAGTGAAGGAGACAGCTGGTGGCTGGCGGGAGGAGGCGGGAGAGCCTTCCTTCTCCCTGGACACCTTCACCTTCACCTATCCCGTGACCTCTTTTGAGGTCGTTGGGGCGCCTGCGAAGATTTAACCACCACGCTTCTCC
>BHEV01043058.1:0-20028 GCA_004319985.1 Emydocephalus ijimae
TATGAAAATAAGTGCCTTTTTCTTGCTTACACTTCCAACAATTTGGCTTTGGTTAAACAGCCTAGCCTAGCAGGCAGGTAGGTGCCACCTATATTTTTTCCCTGTATGCTGTAGACATTACAAGTTTTCCCTGTACGCTGTAGACATAGTTAATTTGTAATTTAGTCCACACATTTTTTTCTCACTGTTCCAACTCTATCACTATTGTTGTATGTACACTGAGTGTTTATGCACCGGCAACAAAGTCCTTGTGGGTCTATAAAGAATTCTATAAAGAATTCTAATTTTAATTCTGATTTATTTAAACTGTGAAGTGGAAAACAAACAACTCCCTTCCCACTAGCCACTAACAACTGCTATGAACGTTACGGTACAGTTGGTCCTTGACTTCCAGAGACAATGGGGGACCACAATTTCTGTGGCTAGGCAAGGCAGTTTTTCAATGGGTTTTGCTTTATTTTATGATCATTTTTTGCCATGGTTGCAAAATGAATTCCTGCAGTTAAGTAAATCACACACTCTTTAAGTGTTCAGCAGAGTGATGGCATGAGGGGTCTGTAGATATTTTCTCAGCCCTCTTTCTGACCCACTCAATATACAGGTCTTTTATGCAAGGCAGGCTGGTTGTATCCGTTCTTTCTGTGGTTGTAATTATCCTGTACCTAGAAATCCTATTTGGCTGCTGTTCCAAACTAGACAAAAACAGGAGGATTAATTAACTACTCTTATCCATGGATGAATGGAAGGATTGGCCTTCAGATTGTGTAGTACCATTTCTCTAAATCAATCCCATATCCAAAATTCTTCCCCCAAGCAATCATCATTTCTTTAACTTGTTCTTCCTCTAATTTGATTTCCAGCAAATAACTATATAATTTTTTGATCACTTTTTCATCAGTACCTGTCAAAATCCTATCTAGGTCAGTCAATTTATCATAAAATCCCTCTGTTTTAGAATCTTTAAGATACCTTGAGTGTACTTGCGCATATGAAAACCAATTCATCTTTATACCTTGTTCCTCTAGTTTTTGTACGCTTCTTGTCTCTGGCAGGCAGTAGCACCTGGTAGACACCTGACCTCTTTCAAAACCTCCGTATCCTTTCCTAAATTTACATCCCTTACAATTGAATCCCCAACCAGAAGGTGGCTTCTTTTTTTGGATGTCTTGCTCTTCTTGTGTGACTGGTGCGTAATACCTGATTCACACTTTCTCCTTTCCAAAGTAAGTTCTTCTTCTAGGACCACGATCCCCGGCTTACTTGAGTTATCGTTATCACAACTACCTTGACCTGACACTTTAGTGTCCCTATTAAGGTCAGCAAGGGCACTGTATCTGGTATGCTGGGACGCAGCAAAAGCTTTGCGTTTATGGTCCACAGCTCTCACCCTGCCAGATCCCACGGTTGTCCATACTGCCCTTTTCCTGTAGGATCTTTGTGGTAGTGGGGACTGGCAGCACGGCAGCTCAATAGATGGCTGGATTGGGCACCTAATTTCTGCTTGGAGAGCATAGATTAGAGATTCTAGATAGGTAATGTGTCCATGTAGACTGGTCATTTTTTTACAAAGAGGACAGTATCCAAGTTTGAAAAAAGAGTACTGCGAAAGACAGCTGTAAAACAAGTATTACACTGAACTAAGCCAGTCATTTTGAAATAAAATAAAATCACAATCTCAAGCACACTAACCCTAAATGTATTATTGGTAAACTTGGTTTATAGTTAAATGATTCTGCTATCTTTCTCCTTTCTACTCACCCTCTGTTTCCTTCACAAGCAGCCAGCGTGTGAAGATCTTGCAAAGCAACTTGGTTTAAATGCTGTCCAGGTATAAATCGGAGGGTGCTAAGATATTTAACTTAATAGCTGGAACAGTTGTAGTGGAGTACTGGCTCCTGCATGAGGCAATCCGCGCTATGATTGGTTGCCGTGGATGTAAAGGGGGAGTTTCCCTTTTTTCCCGCCTTTTTCTTCTGTGGGCTCTGTACGCTGTTTATATTTACCTCATGACATTCCTGTGCTGCTGACTATCTTGTCTGCTGTAGTTATAGATGTTAAATATATTCATTTATATAAAACTACAAGTTTGTGTCAGTGTCTCTGATTTCATTTGGACTAACTGTATAATATCTATCCCTTTGTGACTTTATTTTATAGGGCCATATTATGGAGATTTTATCATGATTGTACCCTAACTTAATATTTCACTTCCTCTGTTGTATTGTTCTGTTTGATATATATGTATTTGTTGATGCTTTATTTAAAGATACATTTGTGTTTGTGTGTATAGTGTGTTTTATCTGTGTTGCATATCAAAGATTGCATGATTTCTTTATATGCCATGTGCTAAATAAATGAATAAAAATCACCAGGAAAAAAATCACCTGGATGCAAAAGAACAGAGGGAAGGAGAGAACCGCATAATAAGCACTTACCTGCCTGATATTGTACATGGCTGATTCTCCTCTCGCTTTGTCGCGGCATGCCAGAATGACACGGGCGCCTCTCCGGGCCAGATCCACCGCTGTGGCCTTCCCGATCCCTGCATTTCCACCTGGGAAAGGGCAGAGAAAGGATTCACCGAGATCGCCCAGCCTTTGATGGGGATCCATGAGTCAGACCTGCATTCCTGTGCCTGCAGTTGTTGTGGTGTCACACAGTGAAGCATTACTTCGGCAGTGTTTCTCAACCGTGGCAACTTTAAGACAGGTGGAGTTTAACTCCCAGAATTAAAGTTAAGCAACATCTTAGAACTGCACAGGTTGAGAAATTCTGACTGAGGGTATGATTTTCACAACCTTTTCAAAGCAATCTTGCATCAATGAAGAAAAAGAATTGATTAAAATTATTCAGGTGTAACACAGGCAGTCCTCAACTTACATTCATTCATTTAGTGACTGTTTGAAGGTACAATGGCACTGAAAGATGGGACGTTGCCTCTGCAGAACATCAGTTTACTAACACAAGTTACTACACAATCTGAAGGCCAATCCTTCCATTTATACATGGATAAGAGTAGCTAATTAATCCTCCTCTTTTTGTCTAGCTTGGAACAGCACCCAAATAGGATGGGGGTCTGGCAACCAGTCAGATACATGTCTTGCCACAGGAACAGGAAGCAGCCTCAAGCCCCAGCGAGGGAGCATAAAAGCCAGGGACTCTCAGTCTCTCTTCCCTCTTCACCCAGGTGCTCCAAGGAAGGTGGTCCTGTCCACTATTAATACCATCCTTCTAAACAACCTCCATGCTTCTAGTGTCTTTCTTCCCACTTGGAACTGAATCAGGATGGATATTCTTTCCAGCACTTTGAAGGACAAAAGAGCCAATCACCCTAATTATTTTAATGGTGGAGACCAGTTCAAAGAACTTTAAAAAACGACATTGGAGAAGATGTCCAAAAACCTCCCTCTGAGAGGCTCCCTAGGAGAACTTTGGCGAGACGTCCTCTGACTAAACCTGCTGAAACCTCTCCTACCTAACCTACAGGAATTATCAAATGCTACTGTTGTAGTCAAACTGATCATCAGGCTTCCGAATGTCCGACCCCTGCATCGGTTCTGCAACAAAGGCCCATTACAGCTGCCAGAGGCAGGAGAGCCCCACAGAAGCCCCCAGACACCAGTCGGTTTGCCGGACAAGCTGCATAGGTTCCCCTCCCCACAGAAAAAAGCAAGGAACCTCTGGCCAAATAAACCCTTTCTGGAAAGGCAAATGAGGAAGAAGACCCCATGGTGAGTGCAGCCATCCCCCCTTTTACAATCAAAGTGAAGTTGGTGGTGCCTGAGACTGGGTAAGTTTGGGAGTTAAAAGCAGTAATAGATACAGGATGTTCCAGATGCCTGATTGGGCTCCCTATCATTGAGCAATTAGGGATAGAGACTAGCACCCTAAAACGCCCATCAAGTTTGAACAGGTAGGTGAAACATTAATTGGAAGAGTCCCACAGCCACCCAGATTACAGAACTGATTAGATTAGAAATGGGCAGGCATCGTGAACTCATATGATTTATAGTAGCTCCAAAAGTGTCAGAATCTGTCATATTGGGACTTGCTTGGCTCAACAAATTGGGCCCCTACCATTAAATGGGAAGATGGGTACCAGAAAATCATAATTGGCATTGGACCACAGCTCCTGGTCCCTCCTAAAAAAAGACTGCCACCCAACAGGGGCCTACACTCAAAGCAGCAGCTACCACTTCAGACGCTCCGCTAGGCGAGCCCCAGGTTCCTAAAGAATACAGATACAGATAATCAGAGTTGGAAGGGACCTTGTAGGTCATCTAGTCCAACCTCCCGCCCAAGCGGGGGACCCTACACCATTTCTGACAAATGGCAATCCATTCTTCTCTTGAAAGTCGAAACAGATGGCGCTCCCACAACTTCCAAGGACAAGCTATTCCATTGGTTGATTGTTCTGTCAGAAAGTTTCTCCTTATTTCCAGGTTAAATCTCTCCTTGTTCAGTTTCCATCCATTATTCCTTGTCTGGCCTACAGGAGCTTTAGAAAATAGCTTGACCCCCTCCTCCTGCCTGTGGCAGCCCCTCAAATATTGGAAGACCACTATCATGTCTCCTCTGGTCCTTCTCTTTACTAGATTAGCCAAACCCAGTTCCTGCAACCGTTCGTTGTATGTTTTAGCCTCCAGTCCCCTAATCATCCTGGTTGCTCTTCTCTGCACTTTTTCCAGAGTCTCAACATCTTTTTTATTTTGTGGTGACCAAAACTGGATGCAGGACTCTAGGTGTGGCCTTACTAAGGCTTCACAGAGTGGTATTAGTACCTCTCTTGATCTCGATTGTATCCCTCTGTTAATGCAACTTAGGATTGCATTGGCTTTTTTGGCTGCTGCTGCACACTGTTGGCTCCTATTTAGCTGATTGTCCACTAAGACTCCGAGATCCCCCTCCCAGTTCCTGCTATTGAGCCTGGTTTCACCCAGTCTATATGTGTCCTTTGGGTTTTCCTTGCCTAAGTGTCGGATTTCATTTTCTCTATATTGAATTTCATTTTATTAGATATGGCCCAGGGTTCTATTCTGTCAAGATCCATCTGGATCTGGAGCCTATCTTCTTAGGTGTTAGCTATTCCTGTCAGCTTAGTACAGGGGTGGGCAAACTTTTTGGCTCGGGGGCCACATTGACAGTTTGACAGTTGATGAGGGGAAGTAGTGCAAACTATGATATCAGAAACCAACCTGCAGGCCAAGCAACCACCAAAGGACAAACTCCCTGAGGACAAACTGACAACAGATTTGAAAGCAGCACTCTTAAACAATCCATGGTTTGCTGAAAATCAAACCGATTTGACAACGAGTGAAGGATTAGCTTGGAAAGGAAACAAGATTTATGTAACCTATACTCTGAGATTGATGGTATTAAAATGCAGCCATGAATCTCGATTGGGGAGGCACTTTGGGTTTCTTAAAACCCTACATTTAATCAGAAGACAATTTTGGTGGCCAAAACTGATGTCGAGGACTATGTAAAAAGCTGTTCAATTTGTGCCACAATGAAACATAAAACTGGGAAACCCCCTGGACTTCTCCAACAAGTAGTTGACCCAACAAAGCCATGGGAAGAAGTTGCAATGGATTTTATTGTGGAATTACCAGAAAGTAGACGAAGTACAGTGATTTGGACTGTCATCCATTTGTTTTCCAAGCAAGCCCACTTTATAGCATGTAATGGATTACCTTCAGCTAAAAAAACTGTCAAAACTGTTTGTGAAGCATATTTATTGGCTCCATGGAGTGCCGCATCAAGTGATCTCAGACCGAGGTATTCAATTTACCGCTAAGTTCTGGAGGGAGTTTTGAAAGTCCATTGGGTCATTCCAAGGACTTTCCTCAGCTTTCCATCCTGCTTGTAATGGGGCTGCTAAACGAGCAAATGCTATGGTGGAACAATACATTAGATGTTATGTAGATTGTCAACAAGAAAACTGGTGGATCTATTGCCATTTGCAGAAGTGGCTTATAATAATGTGGTCCATAGCAGCACTGGCTTGACTCCTTTCCAAATCACTACCAGCATGGACTTTGTCCCTATGCCTGAGTTACCTTGAGAACCCCCAACATCCACGTCCTTAACGGATTAGATGGAATCATTAAAAAATGGTTGGGAGAATACTAAAAAAGCTCTAGCGGAAGCAGCTGAGGAATATAAAAAACAGGCCATGCTTCCTTCAGCTCAGAAACTTGTAGAGAAGGACTTTTACTTCCAGGATGACAACGTTCTTTGTCATCGAGTCAAGCCTGTCCAACAGTGGGTGAAGAAGCATGGTGTTTGACTCCCGGGTTGGCCAGCTCAGAGCCTGGATTTGAACCCAGTTGAGAACTTGTGGGCCAAGATTGGTTATGAAATAAGCAAGAATTATCCAAAGACCAAGCAGGAGCTGATTGAAGCCATTATTGCAGCCTGGCACCACACTGTCACCAAAGATCAGGTGCAAAGGCTTATGCAGTCCATGCCGAAGCGATGCCACCTGGTGATAAGGGCTGACCAATTTCGTATTAGTAACCATGTTTGGTTACCTAAACAGTCCTTTTCAGGGCCATAAACAATAAAAATGTTCACAAAACACTAGCATTGGCCTTAATAATTGCAACATGTATGCCACTGGGTATGCATCAGTTAATCTGTTTTCATAGTAATTGTAAGCATGCATTGTAAACATGCAAGAAAATTCAAAATCCCCATCCAAACAGTACCAAATTGCAAAAAGCTTATGCTTTTCACTTAAAAACCACCAGGATTTATTTAAATATAACAATATTTGCATCGCAGTTAGCATAAAATATCAATGGCCTATCCAAAAAAATGTCGTAAACCGTAAAGCATGCAGGACTTTTTCACACACCTGTATATATTCTTTTTATGCAGGACTCTTTGGCAGTTATGGGGGAGGGGTCTTGGGCTTGCCACATTTCTAAGGGGGGAGGAGTGGAGAGAGAGAGAGAGTTGTTTAGGCTCGGTGGTTCTTCTTCCCATGGGAAAATGAGTTGTCTGCGCTCAGGCCCCTTGAGGTGGAGATTTATGACATCAAGCAACGTTGAATTACTTCTATTGGAGAATGTGACTGATGGGGGTTGTTTCTAACTTGTAATATTGTGGGCTAATTCCAGGTTGTGTCAGATCTGGAACTACCATGGACTTTGCCAATTTGATGCTTTCCTAAATAAAAGAAATTGTCTTGGAAGATGGACTGTGTTCGTTTCTTTCTAAATGGATTTCATCACTTGGAAACCTAACACCTTGCTTTTCTTCAAATTAAATTTCACGTTGTTCAAGTCTGTCAAGAGCTTTTTAGATCCTGAGCTTGTCTTCTGGGGTATTGGTTAGTCCTGCCAGCTTGGCTGTCATGTGAAAATCTGATGAGTTCCTCTTCTATTCCCTCATCTAAGTCATTTGTGAAGATATTAAAGAGTCCTGGGCCTAAGATGGAACTTTGTGGCACTGCACTACTTACTGCCCTCCCTGTAGATACAGTACCATTAAGGATTACTCATTGAGGAAGATTTGTTAGCCAGTTACAAATCCACCTGATGGTGGTGCTGCCTATCTTGCATTTTACTAGCTTGCCAAGAAGTAGATTGTGGTCTACTTTGTCAAATGCTTTACTGAAACTTAAGTATGCTATAGTTGCTGATCTACTAATTTGGTCCCTTTGTTGAAGAATGAAATGAGATGTATTTGGCACAATGTGTTCTTGACGAACCCATGTTGGCTTCTGGGTATGACCTTGTTCATTTCAAGGCATTTCTAGATGTGTTGCTTGATGATCTTTTCTTAGAACTTCCCATGTATTCATGTCAGGCTGATTGGTTTGCAATTTCCAACAAGCCAAGTCAATAGGGGTGGGAAGCTGGATTTACTTCATGACTAGGAGTGACATGATGGCAGTGTTCCAATATCTCAGGGGCGGCCCCAAAGAAGAGGAAGTCAAGCTATTCTCCAAAGCCCTGGAGGGCAGGACAAGAAGTCATGGGTGGAAACTAATCAAGGAGAGAAGCAACCGGGAAGTAAGGAACACTTCCAGAAGTTGTGGATGCTCCAACACTGGAAATTTTGCAGAAGAAATTGGATAACCATGTGATGCACTTAAGACTTTACCGTGGCAAAAAAGCCATAAAATCCAGCACAATTCAGGTCCCAACTGCAGGCGTAAGTCGAGAACAACTTGAACGTGCAAACTGTTGAGGAATTTTTGACCTGGGCAACCCAAAATGAAAGACACGCACATCCCTTGGAGAACTGCCAAAGACCTGCTGCCTCACTGCTACCATTTCAGGCTACATGGACCAATGGTTTAATTCCCAATTCTGGAAGGGACCTCAAAGGTCACCTATCCAACCCTGCCAACCTCACTCCCTTCTCACACTGATGACATTACCTAGTAAGGTAATGAAACGTCTCAAGGGATGGGAAGGAGAAGCCCTTTTCAAGACCAGAAAGAAAGGCCAGGATGGAGAAAAGAGAGACCTACAACTGGATAGAGTTTGTTTCTTTATTTAAAAGATTCTTATGCCCAACGCTGGGCAACTCACCACCACAAACCCCACAATACTTCCCAGTTTTTAAACTTCTTGGAAATTCAATGCTCGTCTCAGCCACACCGCAGCCCCTGAGTAGTTTCTAGAGTCCGTGCCATTTGATCTCCCAGGTTAATCAGATGCAGGCTTTGTTACCCCAAACTCCACCTTTGACCCTTCCCGCCTTAAGTGGTCAGTCCCAGCAGCCTCTCGCTGAATTCCCAGAGCTTCTTGGCCATATGGTCATCCTGGGCCTGTGGCCAAGGCTCCAAGAGGTGGCAGTCCATGAAATACCGCCCGCTCAGGCTCTCGATGCCCTCCTCGGTGGCACAGTAGATGGAGGTCTGGGCGCCCGCATCACAGTTTCGTCTGAATGCCTGGGCTAAATAAAGCAACCAAAATAACCACCGCGAACAGGAGTAACCAATTTCTGTTCCAACAGGTCCTGAAAGGAAAAGAGAGTTGGTTGTGTGAACGGCCTCGGATGGAAAGAAGCACCTTCCAGAGCGACCGAGATGGAGGAGAAAAGGAGATACCAAATAAACCCCTTCAGCCTTTGGGGCAACTTCTAAATATTTTTCAGAAGACCCAAAACTGAAGTGATTGGACAATGGTGCAAAAGGAGTGTGTGTGGTGTGTTTGTGTGTGTGTGTCCCCTCTTCCTCACAGATACTACTGAGATGGGTGGTGTCAACTCATAAAATATTTTTATGGTCTTGCAGAGTTGCCAACAGAAAGGAAGGGGGAGCAATGCGTCAGCTTGCAAACTGAAAGTGCATTCCATAAATGTTTTCAAAGATAGTAACTAGGTGACTGAGTTTCTGCTGTGCAAAATTCTAACTGGAGAGCATGAGGGATGACTCTGGGCTATGGATGTGTCCCATTGGAGAATATGAATGACGATACAACCAGGCGGTGCTGGACCTTTTAACTCCCAATAAATCCTTTTGAAGTTTTGGAAGTTTGGCTCGAGACTCAGGATTTAAATGGGGTTAAGTTCCGTAATCCTGACAGCTAGCCGACTCTGAGAGACACTTCTGAGTATATGTTTAATATTAATTAAACATGGCTGATATTTTTGGAGCTAAAAGAAGGAGGGAGCCGTGTTTCATTTCATTGTTTGCAATAACCTCTGATCCCCATCTCGTTGGAAATCAGGAAGAGGGTAGCACCTCAACATTCAAAGTAAACCAAGATACATGCAAGATAAATGAAGACTCCCTGGGAAAGGAAATGGATTCACTATCTGAGAGTTAAATTTGGGCTGTCATATTTAGGAAACTATTTTTTTTTTGTTTTAAATATGTGATATAATGGTGTTACACTTTGAATTCCTCCATGGTTAGATGTTAGATATTATATAACAATGTTAGATATGATTTTTTAAATTAATAAAATTTAATGATGCTTAAACCATCATAGTGGTGGTGATTTTTTAATGAGGCTGCATTGTGTTCTACACAATGCCTCTGTGGTGCAGTGGTTAGAGTGCTGTACTGCAGGTCACTTCTGACTATCGGCTATTCAAATCCCACCACGCTCAAGGTTGACTCAGCCTTCCGTCCTCCCAAGGTGGGTCAAATGAGGACCCAGATTGTTGGGGGCAAGAGGCTAACTCTGGAAACAGCTTAGAGAGGGCTGTAAAAGCACTGTGAAGTGGTATATAAGTCTAAATGCTATGGCTCAGGAAGGAATGAAGGAGGGAGGGAAGGAGGAGAGAAGGAAGGAAGCCATAGTGGCACAGTTGTTACAATGCAGCATTGCAAGTTGACTCTGTCCACTAACCAGCAGTTCGAATCTCAACAGCTCCAGGTTGACTTAGCCTCCTGTCTTAAAAATTAAAATTCGATTAGAAATAATGAGAAATCCAGGACAAGGAAAACAGGATACTCAACACCAGAGGTCTCCAAACGTGACCACTTTAAGACTTGTGGACATTTTGGGACCTCTGCTCAACACGGTATGTATAGCATTAAAACTGGAATTCGGTTAGAAATCAAATAATGAGAATTTCGAGAAAAGCAATGCAGAATCCTTGCAGTACTGTTGACACACACACATATTAAATAATATTACATAATTATATTCTGTCTGTTCCCGAGTTGGTTAAAATAGTGTGTTTGTGTGTATGTTTGTGTTGTCTCACATATAAATCCATTGGAATAAGTGTCTAATACATGCAGTCCCCAACTTATTAGAGTTTGTTTAGTGACCGTCCAAAGTTACAACACAGCACTGGGAAAAAAAGTGACTTAAATGACTGTTTTTGACACAACCACCTCCATGAACACGTGATCAAAATTCAGATTTTTCAGACTAACTTAGCCAGTGCAGTGATTCACATAATCACTATGGCAAGAAATGCCATCCAATAAAGCAACATTCACTTAATAACTATCTTGCTTAACAACAGAAATTCTGGGCTCATAAGGCAAGAACTTCCTGTACATTCAAATGAAGAATACCAGGTATTAAAATAATGACTTTTCTGTCTTTCCCCCGAGTTGCTGAGAAGAGCATGGGGGATCAGCATCAATCAATTATGGGGGTCTTATTCCTTCTGTTATTCTTTCCTTGTCCCCAAGTGTCAATAAGCAATAATCCCCTTGGAATGTGAGTGGCGAATGGGGAACCGAACGGGGTGGAATGGAGAAGAGAAAGTTAACAAGGGAATCTGCGTGCAAATGTTTTGATCCGGCGTTGCTACTATTAGCACTTGGCTTTTAGTACAAGTAAATGAGGAAAGGAGTTGACAAGCAGGGGGTTGGACCAGAAGACCTCCAAGGGCCCTCCCCACCGAACGTTCTAGGATTCTAGACTCGGGATGGTGGGAGACGTCTCCCTCCTCAGCTGAGCTTGATGGAGGAAATTCCCGGGGTGCCTCTGCAGAAGGGGGTCGAGGGAGCCCCCAGTACGGAAGAAATGTCTGGTGGAGCCCCAGATGGACCACGGGGGGGGCTCCATCTGGGGCACCTTGGAGCCGGATGTCAACTCATAAAACATTTTTAATGGCTGTTTTATAGTTCCCAACAGAAAGGGAGGGGAGGGAGGAGTTTGAAATACCAGGGGTAGCAGCTTGGAATCGAAAAGTGCATTCCGTGCATAGTTTTTCAGAGATTGTAACTAGGTGACTTGAAGTGACTGAAGTTTCTGCCATGCAAAAATGTAATTGGAAAATATGATTGATGCCTCTTGGCTATGGATGTGTCCCATTGGAGAATATGAATGATGATACACCCGGGGCGGCAGGGGGGGAACCAGGGCCAAGGGTGACAGTGAATGATGTGTCTCAGAGTCGCCTACAACTAGATCATGCCGGCATGTTAACTCCCAATAAATCCTGTTAGGTTTGGAAGTTCGGCTCGAGGCTCATGATTTAATTGGGGTGTTGGCTGGTATCCTGACACCGGACTTCCACTCACCTGGATGAACTGCGTAGCAGGTAACGTTGGTTCCTTCCAGCCGGTTGGCCAACTCTGTGGCATGCAGAATGTTGGCTAGTTTGCTGTTGCTATACGATTGTATAGGTTGCCACATTCCCTCTCCTGACTTGTGGATGGTCTGAAAGTCGATCTTCCCCAAGAAATGCATACTCGAGGACAGAATTACGATCCGGCTTGGGGCGCAGCGCTTCAGCCGGTCCAGGAGCAGGTGGGTCAGCAGGAAGTGGCCCAAGTGGTTGACCTGGAAGGCGAGGTCAAAGCCATCGGTTGTTCGGCCAGCCTTAACCACGCCTGCCAGAAAAGTAAGCGGATTACAAATAGTCCTAAGCTTACAACACGTCACTTTGTGATAATTCAATCTTACAATTGATGTAATTACCAAAGGGATTTATGTGTCAACTTATAAAACATTGCTATGCCTCTTTTAGTAGTTGCCATAAAAGAAAAAGAGGGGGGAGGAACTCTGGAAGAGCAGTTTGAAAGCGAAAGTACAGTCCAACTCTTATCTTTAAAAGATTGTAACTAAACTACCAGAGCTTTTGCCTGCAAATATATTTAATTGGAGAACATGATTGATGACACCCAGCCTGTGAATGGGCTCAATTGGAGAAACTGGTTTATGAGACACCTGGGGGGGAGGAGGGAACAGGGTCACAGGTGACTAAATTACATATCCCAGAGTTGGCTTCATACAGGGTAATGCCAGCATGTCCCTCTAATAAATCCTTTGAAGTTTTTTGAAGTTTGGCTCGAGAATCATGATTGAATTAGGGTGATTGCTGGAATCATGACATCATGATTCGGTTCCAAAGTTCCAGTGTCTCCCCCTTGTGGTCACATGATCACATTCTGGGTGTGTGGCGAATAGTCTTGCCTTTGGCAACGTGTTAAGTGACCCTTGATTTGCAACATTTTTGTCATAAAAGGCACTTGCCGTTTTTAGCAAAAACACCTGATAGTGAACATTCAGTTCTCTTAACAACCACCTCAGAATAGGCTGGAAAATCGTGGTCACAAGGGGTGACCCGCTTTAGCACCAACACAACTTACAAAAATAATTGGCAGACTCCATCACGGTCATAAGTCAAGGACTACCTGCAAAGCATTCAGTTTGGTCCAGTGACTAAGGCAGGTGTCTTTTTAAGTCAGTTACTTCAGTTTGGTCTAGTGGTTAAAATGGGAGGCCATGAGTTCAAATCTTGCCTGAGCCATGTTGTTGTGGAAAAATAGGAGGAGGAAGGTGTGTTGGATCTGTTTACCACCTTGAGTCACTCATAAAAATATTAATAAAGGCAGTGCAGGAAAAATGTACAGACACAAAGAGGAGAGAGCCGCTTCTCCAATTATGGCCAAATCCCCAAAGGGAGACAATCCTCCCCCCCAATCTTCCCCCCTTCCTTCCCTCTCCGGAGACCCTGGGGAGGGTCTGCTCTGGCCCCACCTTCATTGTTGATGAGGATGTCCAGATGGGGCTCCGATGCTAAGAAGGTCTGCGCAAAAGATCGCACGGAGCTCAGGTTGGCCAGATCCAGGATCATCAGGATCACCTCCGAGTTCCCACTTTCCTGGAAAAGCAGCGGGAGGAATCGTGAGCATCGGGATTCGGTGTGGCTTCAAAGGCTGATCCCGGTTTACTCACCTTCTGTGTAGGTCTGCTCACCTCCCGGCAATCTCTCTGGGTGATGCACAATAAAACAATACAGCCGGTTCTTGACTTACAGCCATTCATTTAGTGATCGTTCAAAATTAAAATGCCTGTTAGGGATACACACCCTAGCAGAATGTGCAACGGCAGTCTAGCAGGCAGGCAAATGATGTGAGATAAATGTTGTTGTAGTTTACACTCAATAAGACAGATACACTGTGCCAGTTAAATAGTTTTTTATTCCAGCAAGAGTTATAGCATAGTCAAAACAGTCCATATGTCATACACTAGTTCAGTCCATCCAGGGATTAATCAGTTGCAAAGTCCAGTGTCGAAAATAGAGGTCAGTAAACTTACAAATAATCAGTCCAGCAATATATCTCTTTTGCAGTCAGAGATATGAAGAAAATCAAACCCCTTTTCTTCGTTTCAGCAACAGCAGAGAAAACACACAGTAATCACCATCAATCCAACATTGTCAGCTACTACAGTACAAGCCAGCTAACATTGAGCTCTCTTGCTCCCTCTTATGGTGATTTTACAACCGCACCCAAAATAACATGTTTTGCAGTTAAAGTGATACTTACACTTAAACTCACTAACATAGTTTATATATTATTTTTACCCAAACTAAGTTAGGTAACCAATGTTATCCCTAACAATGCCAATGAAAAAAGTGATTTACGACCCGTCCCCTCACTTCCGACTGTCTCGCAGTACCCCCAGGGTCATGTGATTAGAATTTGGGTGCTTGGCGATTAAGAAAATAATGAAATGTGCAGAAATGAGTTGATTACATTAGCGATTAGAGAACAAGAAGAAAAAGAGTATTATAAGGTATGGGATTTATTCTACCAATGGCTAGATAGAAAAGTAGGAAACTGAACTGTAATACAATAGTAATGATACATTACAACTGATTATTTTGGAATACATTATAACATGCATAAAATTTAGTAAGAATTGAGATTTGCTCTAAAGGATAATATGGATTTGAAATTAAAGTCTAATGATGGTGTAATAATAATATAATATGACATGGAAAGTTAATTAATATAATATTGAATGTAAACCTAAGAGATAAAGATTATAGATATTATGCACAAGAAATATGTACCAACTGACACACTGTAGAACTGAAAGAAAGTTTTATTTGTTGTTTTATGTTTATGTTTGTTGTTAAAAATTAAAAAAACCCTTTTTAATAATAAAAAAAAAGAATTTGGGTGCGTGGCAACCAGCAATATTTCCAATGATGGAAGTGTCCTGGGGTCATGTGATCACTATTTGTGATTGTCCCAAGAGGATTCAGACAAGAAAAGTCAATTTGGGGGGGAGCCCATTTCACTTAACAACCATGTGACTCGCTTAACAACTGTAGTGATTTGCCTAACAACCATGGGAAAAAAATTGGGTCTGGCTGACTTAACAGCTGTCATGGCTGCCTCTGCTCAACTCCACAGAATCAGAGTTGTCATAAGAAAATTCCAACAGGAAACAGACAGCAACACAAGCAAGCAATAATTCTTACTTTAAGGTCAGAGGTTTATTGTTTCTAATAATTTGGAACATAAGAAATGAATAAATATAAAAGATATAATAGCAGTCACACATTTACAATAATAAGCCATTACAATGGGGTCCAAGGACACACAGCAGGTCCTGCAAGGACTGCCATAAATCAAAGGGCCCCGGGCTCCTTCATACTTTTCTTCTAACCACATACACCCTGCAAAATTTCACTAACCGTCACTTTTCTTAAACACCTGTGTATATTACTTTCAGTTCCTCATTTCCAACAGTTTCATTCTTCCTGTCTTAAACTTATCCATCCACTTTGCAAAAACATGTTTCACAATTAGCAACGGCTTAGCAGGATTACAAATAGTTCTGCTATATTTTGAAACCATCCTAGCTGAAAACTTCGGTTTGTATCTCTTTCTTCTGGGGCTGCTATCATCCATAGGACTTATGGAATCTAATAGATCAGTAAGCTATATCTTTGATTCCCACAGAGAAAAGGTACTTTTACCAGGAAAGAACTGAATGAAAGCTAAGTCAGGCAAGATCTGGAGCAAACACGCGCGGAGCACCAAATTGAAACGAAAAAGCAGAGTCAATGAGGGGGAACTGGATTCACTTAACAATCGTTTGATTCGCTTAACAACTGCAGTGATTTGCTGAACAAAAAAGTGTTTTTTCATGGCAAAAAAGCACATAAAATTCAGTGTGGCTCACTTAACAACCACCTTATTTAGCAAGGGGCATTCTGGCCACAGCTGAGGTCGAGGACTGCCTGTATATAGCTGCCAATCTTATAATCAACTCTGGGCAGCTCTGAATCGAAAGCTAAAACAACATAAAAATAGTAATAAATCTATAAACCTGGAAAGAATGCTTGAATAGATATCGATGACCTTAGGACCAAGGCTGGAGAGGATCTCCAATGAGAGGACAGGAGAGTGATGGACCTGTGTAGGTGTTCATTGTGAGAACATGACTGGTAGCCCTCGACTTATTGTTGGACAGTAGGGCTAGTGAGCATATTGTAAATATCCCACACTTTTTTCCAGTCTGGGACCAGCTGGCAAGGAATATGTAAGGCTGGCAAATGGTTATCATTGGTGGCGATATGCTGCCAGTTTGCACCGGTTCTACCGATCTGGGAGCGCCAGTCAGCAGTTGACCACGCCAACCTGTACCCATCCTTTCCTGTCCTATATTTCCTTTGTTTGTAGCTCAGCTAATAAGTGCAACAGTGTGGATTGCTGTGCCTCAGCCATTATACTCACCATAGACTATGAAATTCAGCAATTAATGAAACTTGTTGAGGTAATTCCCCGTTAGGAGAATAAGCGCATACAGGGAGACGTATTTGAGAGAAGTGTTTGAATAATACACACACAGTACACAGATACACTGTACAGTAAATGTAGGTTTTTACTTCCAGAAAGGTATAAGCAAAGTTCAAAATAGGCAGTCCAAAGTCATTCACAGGTAAATCAGTCAGTTTTTCAATCCAGGGATAATCCAGTAACAAAGTCCAGTGTCAAAAACAGTTCAGTATCAGACTTACATTAAATCCATGAATATCAGTCAATTAGGAAAAATGGAGGAACGGCAAAACTCTCCAACAGAAGGAAATAGAGATACTCTTCTGAGACTAAGATTAAAACAACCCAGGTTTCTGGCTCCATCTTATGGCCATTTGAGAAACCACACCCAACAGCAGTTTTGCATTTTCTGAAAAAAAAACAGTTTTAAAATGTTTATCCTGGTTTATATATTTCTAACCCAAATAGCTGTTAGGTGACTTATATTCCTAACATAACTCTATATGACATGTTATATAAAAAACATTTTGGCACATTTAAGAATCTTTGGCAGCAGTGCTCTGGTGCACATTCCCAAAACAATTATGAGGAAAGGACAGCCAAAGGCAAGGAAATTGAAACTAATAGGTTGTCCGTCAGGATCAAAGGCATATAGGTTTACAGAGGGACACATAAATGTTATTATTTTATGTTCTGCAATTTTTTCTGAACATCAGAATTTGGAAAAGATATAGACTAATACAGGTAGTCCTCAAGTTACAAATGTAGTGAGCCTTCCCGTTCCATTCGTAACCTGAGGATTTGGGGAAGTGAATCTTGTACCTTGAAGGGAATCACTCCTTCCTTTTGTCCACGCATTTACTAATTGAATGTGAGGTTCGTTAAATGCACATTAGGTAATTCAGGATGGGGAAGGCCATGGAGATCCTACTGATGGTACAAGGCCTTCCTGACCCACTGAAATACCTCATGCTCTCCACAATTGTGTTCCCCCTCCTATCCAACCTGCCACGCTGGGTCACTTATCTTGTGAAGATCTAGCAAGCAGCCTCCTCTTCAGCCTCTCAACGACTTGCACTCCTCTGACACTCCGTTCAGGACTCCATGGGCCTCACCCAAAATTCGGGAAGCTCCATTTCAGCCAGTAACAGGCTGGGAAAGGCCCATGGAGGCCTGAACGGAGTGTCAGAGGGATTGATCCACTCCCTGGAAGCTCCATTTCAGCCAGCAAAGTGTAGGATGAATGTTGCAGAGCCTCTGCGTTTGTTTCGTAAGGGCGAACAACTACTGTGGTATTGCAAGATTCATAGTTGTGGGACTTATTTGTAAACCATACGGGGGCACTCATTGTGTAACATTCGCTAAAGGAACACTCGTAATCCGGTGATTAGCTGTACTGAAGTTTTAATGCCTGTTAGAGATCTCCAGTGGATGAGCATTCACACACACACATTGGATGAAGTGCTTATGCCTACATTGAGGAGTGGCGATGTTTCAAGCAGAGTGTGATTGAAGCTGCACTCTCTCTTAAGTTTTCACAGGTATCTTATATGTATGGTATTCAGCTTTGTTCAGGTATTTTCCCACGCCATTAAAGTTGTGCTTTTAAAGTTGAAGCAACGTTTCGGCAGAATCTCATCTGCCATTATCAGGCTTCTGTATTGTGTTCATCTGTGAGTCAGGCTTTCACAGCCGTTTCTGTTTTAAATTTGGTGCTAGCCTACTGCTGTGTTAGAATGGTTTTTTCTTCATTCTGAATGGTTGGGAGTCTTGGTCTGTGTTTATTGGTCTTGGAGTTTGCTGTGTTCTACTTGATTGGTGTTTCTAATATCTTCTGTCTTGTGGCTTTTTTTGTCTTGGTTGGCTGGCAACATTGTGTTCCTGTATTGGAGGCTTTTAGTATGGATTGGCTTCAAGTAAATGGATGGCTATCATTTATTAGGAAGCTAGGTTTCATCTGGGTGCCTGGTTTGGGTGTGTTTGAGCTGGAGGTATCGGGGGGGGGGTCTGTTTGTGCCCAGGTGTTTGCCTGGCTAGTGGTGTGGAGATTTTTTTGTTTGTGAGTGCCGGCTTCCAAATAATTGCCAGTCTGGTGGAATCATCTCTTCTATTCATGCTTTCAGGTCTTTTTTCAGTCTCTATGGCTTCCCTGATAATTCTGTGGCTGGGGTTTTCTATAGTGGCTAGGGTTTTGGTGCCATTGAAGTCGATGCTATGACCTGTGGCTTCCATGTGTTGGACTAGTGAGGAAATGCATTCTAGCTTTTTTACTGCATTTTTGTGTTCATCCAGGTGGGTCCTTATTCTTCTATTGGTCTGTCCGATGTATGTGGCCGGGCATGATGCACAGGGGACTTTGTATAGGCCTTGGTTTTCCAGGTCAATTTTATCTTTGGGGTTTCTTAGGATGGCTGTTATTTTTCTGTCTGTTTTGAAGGCAGTCTTGATGTGATGCCTGTGTAGTACCTTACTGATTTTGTCTGTAGTACCTCTTATGTAGGGCAGGACAGCTGTTCCATAGGTCTGTTCATCTTCTAGGTCTCCATTATGTCTCAGTGTATTTTTGTGGATCAAGCCGGTGATTTTGCTTTTGTGGAAGCCGTTGGCTGTCAATATTTTAGTCAGGGTGCATAGTTCAGTCTTAATGTGTGTCTTGTCTGCCAGGCGTTTGGTTCTAGTAATTAGTGTTTTAGCCACGGAGTTTATCTGTGCTGGGTGGGTTGGTGGAATTGGGCGCTGAGGGAGCGGTTGGTGTGTGTTTTCTTCTGGTATACGGTGTGTCCTAGTGTGCCATCTGTTTTTTTGTAGATTAGTACATCTAGGAATGGTAGTTATTTGTTTGTTTCCGTTTCCATGGTGAATTTGATTTTGGGGTGTGTGCTGTTTAGCTGTTTAGGAGTGCAATTATCTGGAAGCCTGGAGGTTAAAATATATGAAGAACGGTTGCTGGAACTGGATATGTCTACTCTGATGAAAAGAAGGACTAGGGATGACATGGCAGCCCCTCTAGTATTTGAGGGGCTGCCACAAAGAAGAATTGGGGCAACATATTCTGCAAAGCATTTGAAGGCAGGACAAGAAGCAATGGGTGGGAACACATCAAGGAGAGAAGCAACCTGGAATTAAGGAGAAATTTCCTGACAGTGAGAACATTTAATCAGTGGAACTACTTGCCTCCAGAAGTTGTGAATGCTGCAACGCTGGAAGTTTTAAAGAAGAGATTGGATAACCATTTGTCTGAAGTGGTGTAGGATTTCCTGCCTAGGCAGGGGGTTGGACTAGAAGACCTCCAAGATCCCTTCCAACTCTGTTATTCTATTCTATTCTAATTGTCAGAAATAAAGAACTATTTAGGAGTAGAAATAAAGAAACTACAAGAAGGAGGGTATGTTCTAAGTAGAAAGAAAAAAGAAAATAGAACAATTGTTTCCAAAGTTATAAAGGTGTGAAAACTCTCATACTTCCAGATTTTCAAACCATCAAAAATAGCACAGTTTGGGGACTTCCGGTTTGTCGGCTTCGCGAGCGGCAGGGTTTCGCGATCCTGCGCGATCCCCGCCGCGCTAGCCGTTTTG
>BHEV01043062.1:0-15974 GCA_004319985.1 Emydocephalus ijimae
CAGCAATTAACACATCGTCAAAGTAGGGGACAACGCCTTTAATCCCTTGTAATAGTCTTTCCATCAGGCTCTGGAAAATCCACGGGGCTACACTCACTCCGAATTGGAGCTGTGTACATTTAAAGGCACCTCGGTGTGTCACAATTGTCTGTGCCTGTGCCGTTTTTTCATCAACCGGCAGTTGCTGGTACGCCTGAGCTAAGTCTAGTTTAGCGAAGACTTTTCCGCCCCCCAGGGAATGAAGGAGGTGCTGCACCANAGTCTTCCAGGGAGAGTGATCGGTTGGCTCTAACACTCCCTGGGCTATTAACTTATCAAGCTGTTCGTCGATTTTTGGTTTTAGGGCAAATGGAACTCGACGAGGCTTAAGGCGGATGGGAGCTATTTTTGGATTAAGGTTAAATGATATTGGGGTCCCTTTGTACTCGCCTAACTTTTCTGCAAAGAGGTCCTTGAATTCATGGATGAGGTCCTTTTCCCAGTCACTGCCGCCGATTCGGTTAATGCCTGCCACTTCAATGCCGAGTTGCGCGAACCATTGGAGGCCTAACAGGCTAGGCCGGTCCTTGTCGATCACCGTCAGGGGTAAGTACGCTGTGCGGTTTTTGAACGTGACGCGGACTCGACTGGTTCCTAAGACTGGAATCCTATTCCCCTGATAGTCTTTAAGGATGAGTCTTTGGGAATGGAGATCTTGGCGCCGGATAGTAGGGATGAGTTGCTTGAGGGTCTTCCAGGAAACCATCAAGAGAGACGACCCTGAGTCGACTTCCATCTGACAGAGCTGATTTTCGATGGCCACTTTAATTCGGATTTTCTTCACATCCAAGGAAGAGGCGTGACCGATAGTAATAGTTTGGTGAGCCTCTTCTCGCTTTGTGGGGCGGCTTAAGGTTCAGTTTCTGTAGGAGTGGTTCACTGATTCTCGCCTTACAGGATGGTTTCCTGTCGGTTGGCGATAGTTGGCCCCCTTCGAGGTCTGGCTGGGTCCTAGGAGACTTCTACAGACCCGCCTGATGTGGCTTCGTTTCCCGCACTTGTGGCAGAGCGCATCACGGAATTTGCATTCGGACCTGGGATGGCTGGCCCCACAGCCAGCTCACGGGTGTTGGGACTTCGGGTAATGGTCCCGATCGGACCACAGTCGATGGACCTCTTCTTCGTCGCTGTCTGACGACGAAGAGAGGTCCTCATGGTGGACCGTTACTAGCTGCCCTTCTGTCTTGGGTAAAAGTTCGCTGGTCGGTTGGTGAACCGGGGCGCGGCTACGGCGCATTCGGACAGCCGACTTCTTGGTTGCTTCTGCTGCAGGGGCTTCAGCGATGGCGTCTTTAAGGCTGATGTCGCCCTTCGCCATCAGCTTACTCTGCGTGTGCGGTTACTAAACCCAGAATCACTCGGTCTCTCAGGGCTTCTTCAAGGTCGGCAAAATCATATAGTCCTCCCAGATTTCGGAGATCTGTAATGAAATCTGCAACACTCTCTCCTTTCCGCTGGTCCCTCTGGTAAAATTCATGGCGCCTCACAAGGGTTGGCACGGTCGGTGCATAGAGGGCTCTCAGTAGGGGTTCGAGGACGTCCCAGTCCATAGACTTTACTTCTGCCGGTTTCACTAGTGCCTTAGCCATCTTGAATACGGTCGGCCCGCAATGCGTTAGGAATACCGCCCGTTTCTTCCCGGTTGTGGCATCCTTCAAATTGTTGGTTTCTAAGAACATTTGGAAACGATCCATGTTGGAGTCCCAGTCTTCTTGCACTGGGTCGAATGGAGCGGGTGGTATGACACCGCCGGACATGGTTCCGCCGTTGTGCGCTTTTCAGCCACGTGCTCAGTTATTTTCTTCGTTGTTCAGTTAGCTCTGACGTCTCCACATCCCATCCTCGTCGCCAGTGTTATGTTTGGAGCATGGGCGAGAAAGAATGGAGACGAGCCGCTGAAACAGTGAACTTCAACTCTTTATTTACATAATGTGACAGCTCAGCTCAATGGCTGCATCAGCCTTCCTTATATAGGTAACTTGTTAACTATTTAACCAATGAAAACCTGGGAGCGCTAGCTCCATTGACCAATGAGAACGGCTCATTAATGGCCAATCAGATTCTCCTGAATGGACCAATCTGATCTCGCCATTTAACAGCCAATCAGAAGTGCAGGGCCAGAACTCTGCACTTGACTTCAAGCTCAAGATAACTTTATTATACATTTATTCATTCACAATACAAATAACACAAGTTAAGTAGCTCACACAATAACATCATGATGTACATTTGCATTTACAGGTCCAGTTAGTTGAAGTTTATTCAGTAAACCATATTTGAACAAATTGTGGCATAGTGCAATACAAAACTTGGTCATATAATCTGCACAACTGAGAAAAGCTTTCTTTAAAAGGAAGAAAGCAGCCCAGAAAATGATGTTATAATAGAGAGAAACAAACAAAGCTTTTTGCTTACCAGCTGTCAGGCTTCATGCAGACCCAGTTTGATTCATGACTCTTCAGATACTCATTCCCACATTTTCTAACAGAAAAACATCCAAGGGCTCAGCACTGTTAAATAAATCATATCTGTGTAGAAAATCATCTACTGTATTATCAGTTATTCAATCACACAGTGGATGTATATGTGTGTATAAGCAAGCAGCAGTAAAACAACTTTAAGCATTTCCCCCAACAATAGCAATAGCACTTAGACTTATAAGTGCTTTACACAGCCCTCTTTAAATGGTTTACAAAGTCAGTATATTGCCCCCAACAATCTGGATCCTCATTTTATCAACCTTGGAAAGGTAGAAGGCTGAGTCAAACTTAAGCCGGTGACAAGCCCCTGGCAGTCAGCAGAATTCGCCTGAAAAACTGCATTGTTACCACTGTACCTTTTCTCATTCTAGATTTAATGTTCAAATACAGCTAGGTATAGAGCTAGTAGCTGGAGCTTTGGGATTCCCCAAGAGTCTTCAAGAAAATTTAGGAGCATTGGAATGCATGGGTGACTTTCCAAAAGCCACTGAACAGGGGAAACCACAATAGAAGTGTTATCTATGGAGAAGGCTCATCATATATAGGCATTGAACTTGATGACTGAAGTATGAGATTGCAACTTGAAATAAAGTTTAGATCCCAGTGAAACAGGCCTATAACAAGGAGCAGAGTCCTCTCTTAAATTAATGTAGAAGTTGTGGCCAGATCATTATGTGGATTGAAGAATGTTGCAGTAGCTGGGATTAGATTCTACGCAACAACCGCAACCCAATCCACAAAAAAACACAAATCCAACAAATAATGATATCCCAATCCTCATCAGAGAAGCTGTCGAGCGCGAACGGAAGCATCCAAATGCCATCTTATTTGGTCTAGAGGACAACAATGACAATGATGACATCACAGTTGTCCACAACATCATCAGTGACTATCAAGCATCAACCATCTCTCCTGATGAAATACTTGACATTTCCCGCATCAGCCCAGAGTTCAAAAACAGTGACAGCTCAGTGGCCCCATGCTTCTGCAGGGTCATTTGCAAAAATAAATCAAGCAAACCTAAATTCATTTATACTATAAATTCATTCACCAAAAGCAACACCAACCATAAGAACCACTGTTCTCGCCCTAACTTAACTTTACAACATGTACAATTCTGTGAGCTATGCTCTGAGCTCAAAAGACTCCATGAACAAGGAAATACTAACCTATACATTGACTACCACACAGAATATATCAAAAGCAAGACCTTCAACTTACATCCCAAAAATCATCACCCCAACATCCAACATTAGGCATGCACACCCCTTACTTCCTCCAGACCCACTACTACATATCTAAAATGCAAACTACTCAATGCAAGAAGCCTTGCAAACAAAATGCATGAATTCCTCATCTTATTAGGCACGACCACATTTGACTTTATATTTGTTTATGAGACATGGATCTTTTCCAGACTCCATTACCACAGTCAATGAATATCACGTTTCTTGGTCAGATTGCAAAATCCGTAGAGGAGGTGGAGTTGCTATCTTCTACAAAAAATCCCTAAATCTAAAAAAGATTCAATTTACACAAGAACTTGCTCTTTCAGAGACTGTCCTTTGTGAACTGTCCTCAGATGCCACAATCCGCTTCTTACTATGCTATAGAGCCCTGGATTATGACATAGTTCATGCAAACATGCTAACTTCACTGTTAACATGGGTTGCCTCTTGTCCTCACCCTCTTATTTTCCTTAGTGACTTCAATCTACCTCTTATAAATTGGACACTAAATGAATGTACATCTGAACCCATACATGCAATCCTGTACAATGCTGTTACTACACTGGGATTGGATCAATTAGTAACTAACAACACTAGACTCAATAACTGCCCCGACCTTATCTTCTGCAACAAGTCAAACTCAATATATGGCCTACAAATACAAAAACCCTTTTCAAACAGTGACCACAGTACGATCAACATTTGTCTCAATTTACACCCTCACAAAGAAGATCATAATGATGGATCCCCAAAACACAACTTCAAAAAAGCCAACTGTGATCTCATAGATACTGACCTATCATCTCTTGATTGCCACATTCTATTCTCCAGCTGTAATACTACAGAAGACCATTATAATGCATTATTGTTTGAACTTGAAAGAGTCATTGAACTATATGTACCATTTGTAACCCATGCCCCAAAAAATTACCCATAACAATAAGGAAACTTCAATCAAAAAAAGGATCACTATGGCGTAAAAACAAAACTAGCTATGTAGCAAACTTTAAAAACCAATACAATACCTTATGCTGGCAGAATGCAGAAATTACCACTGCAAGCAAGAGGAAAACCACCTATGTACAAAATCCACCCGTGTCTTCTACAATTTTGATAACATCAAACTTAAAGAATCAAGAACCATCCCACCTCTAAAATGACCAAATGGGAAAGACTGCAATGATGAAGTTGTTAAGGCCAATCTCTTCAACACATTCTTCAGTTCAGTCTTTGTAAACAGCAATGGTTCATGCCCCACATTTCCTAGTTGTACCACAACTAACTGTAATGACTTTACAGAAGATAACATAGAAAAGGCACTACAAAACCTGAACCATCTATATCTATTGGCCCTGATGGATTATGTGCATACTTTTTTAAAAAGCTCTCCTCTGCCATAGCGGAAACCCTAAGCATTAAATATAAGATATCTTTCAAAACAGGTCCTTACCAAAGCTATGGTCATCCCTATCTTCAAAAAAGGTGACCCCAGCCTGGTTGAAAACTGTAGACCAATCCCACTGTGTTGTGTCATGTGCAAAGTCATGGAATCAATCATTAACAAATTCATCATTCTCCACTTAGAGTCAAACAACCTACTCTCCAAAAACAGTTTGGTTTCAGGAAAAAATTGTCCTGCAATCTACAACTCCTACACTGTAAAAACACATGGACTACTTTACTTGACCAGGGTAAAGCTATAGACACAATTTACATAGACTTCTGCAAAGCCTTTGATTCAGTGGTACATGACAAACTACTGTTATAACTAAACTCTTATGGCATTTCTGGATCCCTCCATAAGTGGATTACTGTGTTCCTGTCAAACAGGCAACAAATAGTAAAAATAGGGAGCACTATATCTAACCCTGCTCCAGTTAAGGTGGTGTCTCCCAAGGCAGCATTCTAGGACCCACACTCTTTATACTCTATATAAATGACCTTTGCAATCACCTTATAAGCAACTGCATCATCTTTATGGATGACATAAAACTATTCAACACCACTGACAATGCTACTATCCTTCAAAGCGATTTTGATCATGTGTCTGAATGGTCAAATATCTGGCAACTCCAAATCTCGACCAACAAATGCTCTGTCCTACACATTGGTAAAAATATCAGTACACCAAATACAAACTAGGCGGATATGATCTCATTGATGATCCTCACTCTGTCAAGGACATTGGAGTTCTCATATCAAATGACCTAAGTGCCAGAACTCACTGTAACAGCATTGCCAAAAAGGCATTAAGAGTTGTAAATCTAATCTTGTGAAGCTTCTCCTCCAGAAATATCGAATAGCTAACTAGAGCAATCAAAACTTTTGCTGGACCAATACTCGAATACAGCTCTTCAGTCTGGAATCCGCACTGCATATCAGACATTAATACAATTGAGTGAATCCAGAAGAATTTCACAAGAAGAACACTACACTCCTCTGCTTGCAACAGAATACCCTATATCACCAGGCTTGAGATTTTGGGCTTGGACAACCTTGAACTACACCATCTATGGTTAGACTTAAGTGTAGCACACAAAATTATCTGCTACAATGTCCTACCAGTCAATAACTACTTCAGCTTCAACCACAACAATACAAGAGCACACAACAGATACAAACTCAATGTAAACCACTTCAAACTGGATTGCAGAAAGTATGACTTCAGCAACAGAGTGGCCTGGAGTGCACTACCTGACTCTGTTGTTACATCCTCTAACTCCCACTCCTTTAATCCCAAACTAACCACTATTGACCTCACCCCATTCCTACAGAGGTCTGTAAGGGGCGTGCATAAGTGCACCATCGTGCCTACCATCCCTGTCCTATTGTCCCCATTGATTCATACCTATTTCCTGTATTCTTACTCATGTTTATAATTATATCTATTAGCTTGTAAGTGATTGACAAATCAAATAATAAAAAATAAATAAATAAAATAGAACTGAAAAATGTGTCCTAGTGAAAATTTATGAGTGCGTTATGGGGACAAAATATTTTTCTGTCCCAACTGCCATTGATAGGAATGAGGAGATGTCAGAAAAGAGCATGAAGACAGCAGGCAGGGTAATGGAATGGGATGAATGTGATGTAAATGGAAGGCTTATTCTCCCAAAACTTTGGGCACTGCTATTATCATGATTCTCCTTTTCATTCTTCACAGAGAAATATCTGTCTCTCGAATTCTGCAATGCACACTTTTTTAAAAACCACCAAAAATATCACAGTGAGAAGGGATTTTTAAGAAAAAACATTATAGCGAGCAATGGACACAGATGGTGCTGTGGGTTGCTGTTATACTGTACCCTTATAAAAGGGTTGATTAAAAGCCTTTTCTTCAACAAAAGACTTAACTCCATCTATTTTTGTGACACTTTTGATTGTGAGGACACTTAATATGTGCATGGAGACATTCAAATTTCATCAGTGGCATATGGAAATGGGTTTATAAATGAATATACATCCTTTTTTGGGGTAAATTTTATTTGAGTTTTCACATAGAGAAAAAATAAAACACCTTTTTTTGAAAGCAGCATAATCCCGGGTTACATTTCTTCGTACAGACACAAATTCAGGTTCATGCTCATTTTTATATTCTATTCCATATCTTATTACTATTTTACATTTTCTGCATAGCTTCTCCTCTCTTTTAATTTTCTTAATTTAATTTTATTTATTTCATCTCAATTCAAATCATTGTATTTATATTTTTTGTCTGTCCTGTTTCAATTATCTATTATCTTTTCTCATTAAACAAAATTTCTCCTTAGTTAATGATTGGAGTATGACGCCTTTATATCTTTTCCCTAAAGTTGTAACTTTCAATATAATACGTAACTTCCATTTGGATTTTGCTTGGAACATTCTTAAAATACACACTGTATTCTTAAAAAAAAGAAAAAAAATATAAATGTATAATATAATTAAAACAACATTCCATTCCAATTCAATTCTATCATTAATATTAATATTCATTAAAGTCTTAACATCTTTAACATTACTTTTCAATTAAATATCATACTTCTATGGGAACAATTATAAGCTTTCCATAGTTAATTCCCCCCTTCACTTATATTTTATAAAACATCAACTAATTAAAATGTTCCAGTTCCTTCCTAATTCAATTTTCTCATTTACTTTATTTCACTTATTTTATTCACAAACATTTCACTAAATTACACTATTTTATCCCTCATTTTAATCACACGTTGTTTCCAATTTTCTAAAGTTATTTCTATTACTAATATCACAATACAATCTTATGTACCTTTACAGAATCCCTTTTCAGTTAGATTTTCACCCATTATCTCTAAATAGGTCCTGTTTCTCTATATCTTGCTCCGGTCCTTTGTAACTTCTTTTCCTTTCCTTCTTCCCTCTCTTCTCTTCTCTCCCCTTTTTACCCCCTCGTCTCTCTACCTCTATTTCTCTCTTCTGTATTCCCCTTTTCTGTTGCTTTCCAGTATTATACTTATTTTTCGAATTATTTTTCTTTTCTTTGGTTGTTTTTTTAAGTCTTAAATTCTCCATTCTCTTTCCCCCCTTTCCTTTTTCTTCCCCACATAAAATTACTTGTTCATTAAAGATGGCTTCTTCTTTGTCCCAGTCTTCTTGTTTTGCAGTCTTTTCTTGTTGTTTCTCATAGTTCCAAATCTCCATTTCTAAGAATTGAAAAACGAAGCCAAAAGAACCCTTCCCTTCTTGTGCATCTTCTTTGTACTTTTTAAGTTCCATTTTCAATTCATCCAGAAGTGGTGCCATTGTATAAATTTTTAAACAACCACCCGATTGATTTTAGTCATTCAAATATAATAACCAAAAATCTAAAGATCACCAAATAATCTAAATACACGCAAGCTGTTTCTTTTTTGCTCTTTTTTTTTCACTTTCTCTTCCTGGGGTTACTATNTGTTTTATTTTCAGCTTAATTGCCTATTGATGTCAAAGCGGATTTTTCTGATTTCTTATTTAAGTTTCTTAGTTGTCAGTATAGGGAAAGAGAGAGAAGGAAAAAAAGCCAAACCTTTCCCTTTTCACTTTCCTTCACTGCTTCTGACTCTTCTTTGGGAGCAATGTTATTTTTTGTAAGTTTAAATTCCAGGGTACCTTAGTTGTTGCTTTTACAATTTAACCCGGTCAGCCAAAACTTTCACTTCTTATCTTCCTCCTGCACATTCTTTTCCGGTCGAGTTCTTCTTTGTGGTGGCCATTTCTGACCACCGCTGCAACCGCCTTTGGGAAAGGGAGTAATGGCCAGCTGAGGAGGAGAGGTGCAGCTCTCCTCGACCCTGCTGGCAGTCTGCCCCTTCTTCACCACCTCTATGGGGTGGTATCCTCCCTCCATCCTTCATATACATATATTACCTTCACTGATTTGCAGAAACCAAACCATCCTCAATAAAATATGTTCATCTTCCAAAATATGTTCATCTTCCTGACCTTACAGAAGATTAGGTCAAGAGTTTCTTTGAATCAATGTTATAATTGGGCTTCTTGTTTATAGCTATATCATTTTAAAAAGTAGCTTATAGTTTTCTTTTCTTTTTTTCTTTTTGCTGAGGGATTCTTTGCTGGTACAGCAGTGAGAAAAGCTGACATTGGCCCTTCAAATCCTTTTCATTAATTAGGTTTATAAGTGGGTCTTCTTTTCCCGTTAATTATCAACTTCTTCCACATTCATAGTTCTGCAATCAAAAGGGAAAGCTATTATTAGTCTTTATAATTAGCAGAGAGACATACAAAAAAAAAAGACCACAAAACACAAAGCTTTGGACAACATGATTCCAGGAAGCAAGTGAAGTCACCATCAGAGAAGTTGATTAAGATATTTGGTTGGGGAAGCTGTTGCTGACTGCAGAATTTTCAGGGCTAGTTTATACAGTCTCTTCCTCATTGTCAAAACTGCCCCTGTGTTTGAGCAGTGAGTTTGTTCCTTTTTATAACTTGCAATTTAATTATTTCAGATCTCTTTTGTTATAGTTTAACATCCTCCAATACCAAAAGTACAGATACAACCATGTAGGGATCAGCAAAAGTGATGATGTTATATAGGGATCCTTATATTTCCGTGATGGTGAACTTATGGCACGCATGCCAGAGGTAGCATGCAGAGCCCTCTCTCTGGGCACGCAAGCTGTCATCCCAACTCAGCTCCACCACACATGCGTATGTGTGGGGTGCACATGCAGGGGTCATGCATGCATGCTCAGGGGTGGGGTGCATGCACAGCTGTCACATGTGCATGTGTGGGGATCAGTGGTAGGATTCAAAATGTTTTACTGCCGGTTCTGTGGGTGTGGCTTGGTGGGCATAGTCATGTGACTAGGTGGGCATGACTCTTTTTTTTTTGCTCTTTTTGCAGCCCACCCCCACCCATTTTGGGGGTCTTCTGGGCCTCAAAGGAGTCTCTAGGGGGGCATTTTTGCCCTCATAAGGCTCCTCTGAAGCTCAGGAAGAAAAAAAAAAACAGAACATGGGAGGGGCATGCAGCACCCCTCCACACTCCATTTTGGGAACTTCCTGACCTCAGAAGAGCCTCTGGGGGGCGATCTCTGATGCTCAGGATGGCAAAAAAAGGAGGAGGGGCTGAGGCATTTTTTGCCTTCCTGGACCTCAGCAAGGGGAATCCCGGCACAGCTGATCATATGTACAACTGATTTTCAGGAGGGGAAAAAAAAAAGACAGGAATACCTTAAGTGAACATCAGGCAGGCAGGGCGACTAGGTCAGGGGCATGGCCAGCCAGAACTTACTACCGGTTCAGTGACCCACACCAAATCGTTGCTACCGGTTTGCCTGATCCGGTGTGAACCAGCTGAATATCACCACTGGTGGGGATGCATGCACCGGGCGCACTCCCATGTTGCATTTTGGGGATGTGCGGACATGTTTGGGCACTTGCTGCCCAAAAGGTTACCCATAACTGTTATATTTGATACATTTGGAACCACTTATTTTACCATGTATACAGTATTAAACAATTGGCTGCATTATATGCCAGCATCTTCTCAATTTTCCCCAATGACTTTCAAGGAACTTATGAATAATAATAATACTTAAAAAAGCTTTTCCCAATGTGAGAACAAAAAACAATATTGTTAAATCTTTTTTTTACACTTCCTTGTTTTTATTCCGTATAAAAATACTGAAACTGGACACAAACGATATTAGTTAAAAAAAATTTTTTTTAGCAGTTTCTAACATTCTCTTTTGAACAGCAAGGTCTCTAAAGAACAAGAATCCATACCTGTAAATTGCAAATTCTACTTTAAAAGAAGTTGGGGAACAGAATAAGTAGTTGAATTCTGGAACTCCTTAGGAAAAAGCCTGATTTTTAGTAAAAGCTTTGAGCATGTATCTTTTGAAATCTGAAAGGAATTTCAGTACTGACCAGAATGGGAATATTTTTTACACAAAATGTGTATTTATTGCTTAATTATTAGTTTTTATATGTTACATGCTGCCTATTACCTATCTTAAAGACTCTACATGGCTAATGAGATACAATAAAGGTATCCATTAAAAGCAGGTATAATACCATGCAAGTTAAAACAATGGTAATAAAACAGTCTGAAATAATAAATACTTCTGGTTCTCTCCTAATATGTACTAAGACAGAGTCTTTTTTCAACTCCATGGGAACTTTATTTTATAATAATGGGACTCTCCAAGAAGAAGGCGCAACTGGTTGATGATGTCAAAAGTATTTGTAGCAGAACCAGTAAATGGTGCTCATCAATAACTTCAGAATGAATTGGACTGAAATGGAGAAGGCAATCCTGTAAGTAGCTTGAGTCTAATTCACGCTAAGCTTATAGTCCTTGTGAATTTTTGAATTGACGAAAAGGCACTGGCAACTAATGAAACTCTTCACAATAGGGTAAAATCAGATCCAAGGAGTGTCACTCATTACATTCCAAACTATTTCAATTTCTGTCTGAATTGTCTTCAAGGATGCCCAGCATAGATTTAATTGTAATAAACCAGCCCTGAGATCACCAGAGCCATTATTTATTTGCTATGTTTATTAAATTTATATGCCACTTCTCCCACTGAAACTAAAAGCAAGATATTCACTGCAGATTTCAGCTGCTTTTTTCTCATGTATAATTGACTGAAAACTAAGCTATTTAAAAATATTATTCTAAATCTAAACCTGTCGTTCCATTTTTATTAAAGTGAGTTTACTAATACCTCCACATCCCGGTAACTTATTTTTCTTCTTCAGGAAAGTAAACACCAATTGCTTTCCTTTCCTTGAGCATGTCACTTGACATGTTCCTTGGGAAAAAAGAATTAAAAATTAAAGGACAACAATTTTATGGTTCTTTATTTCATTTGGTGTAGGAGTAAGGAAGATGGCCTTGACAGATGTATGCAGCCTGTGTTTCCAAGATAAAAGGGGCTAAAGCATTTTTAAAGTCCAGAACAATATAACATTCAGGCTCAGGCAATTTTCTTCTTAATTAATGGAACTACAAGAAGGACAAGTTACAGCACAATCAGACTTACAAATAGAAGAGAATATGTGTTTTACTCAGGGTTGAATTATGGAGTCCTTGGTACTCTCTGAACTTGATTGTTCTCTTGTCAACATTTTATTATCAACAGGGAGGTTATATATATCAAAGATGTAAAACTTCAGATCTCATTTTTGCTGCAGTCTAGACTGGTAAAATGTTTCCTTCCCAGCTTGTGATGTTCATGGACAGAGAAGCAACAAGGCCAAAGGAAACTATCACTTTCCTTATGTTCAACTCACGTGAAACGAGGACACAGTGGTGGAATTCAAATTTTTTTACAACCGGTTCTGTGGGTGTGGCTTATTTGGTGGGCGTGGCTTGGTGGTCGTGTGACTGGGGTGGGCGTGCTTGGTAGCCATGTGACTAGGTGGGTGTGGCCCACTCAATGTCACTCATATCAACAGTTGACTCACCTGGCCCCTCCCCTCCCAGCCATTCCTTGTCAATGAAAAATAATAGCACATAGTTTTTTCTCTCCCCCCCTTCCTTCTGATTTCTCTTTCTTTCTTTCTTTCTTTCTTTCTTTCTTTCTTTCTTTCTTTCTTTCTTTCTTTCTTTCTTTCTTTCTTTCTTTCTTTCTTTCTTTCTCTTTCTTTCTTTCTTTCTTTCTTTCTTTTTTCTCTATTTCTCTCTTTCTTGCTTGTTTTTTCTTTCTCTCCCTTCCTCTTTCTTTCTCTCTCTCTCTCACACACACGCACACCTGGTCGGGAGGGTGGAGGAGGCACTGCTGCAGCGGGCACTGCTACAGGAGGCTGCCGGGATCCCAGAGCATGCTGTGCCCATGCCTTTCTTCCTTTCCTCTCGGGGAGAAGGAGGATGCAGGCAACAGAGGCATGCTGCACCCAGGCCTTTCTTCTTTTGGCCTGGGGACAAGGAGCATGTGGGTGGCGGCAATCCAGGGGGATGAAAGGAGAAATTGGCCGGTTAGTCTTCTCCTTCTCTGCCTATTTGTTCTGGATGGCCAAGGAGGAGACCAGCTGGCCAATTTGGGGAGGATTTCTGTGCTGAGAAGGCGACTGGAGACTGAAAAAGCCGCCCCTTTAGCCTGCTAATGTCCTCCTCCTCGGCCATATAAAACAAACTGGTGGAGAAAGAGAGACCAGCCGATCCGGGGAGGATTTCTGTGCTGCGAAAGAGGTGGCTACTGATCTCTGGTTCCGCTCCACTTCTCTAACGGTCCAGTGCCGCCCTGTTCTATGCACCGGCTGCTTGGAATTGTTGGGCCCAGCAAATAGAACAGGATGTGCTTTTTTCGGTGTGGCTGTTGGACTCCAAAAAAAGCACGCAGCAGCTGTAGCCATCTCACAACAAGGGGGGTGAGGACCCCCAGAATATCAACTCACCCACCTGCTGGCTGGGCTGGAAGAGGCACGTCCACTGGGAGAAGGAAGAAAACATGCTCCAGGTGGGTAGGCAGACTGGCAGATGTCCTGGGGCTGCTGCACACGCGTACTGCATGTATAGTGGCTGCGCACGCAGTGTGCATGTACAGCAGCCCTGGGACCAGGAGTGGGATTCTACCAGTTCTATCCAGTTCTACAGAACCAGTAGCGTTGAAGTGCAGCAGACACAGAACTGGTTCTGGGCTCTTACCTGTCCTTTATTTCCTGCTTTTTCAACTGCAGCTACTTTGCGCGGCACAGCTGAGGTTGAAAAAGCAGGAAAAAAGGGGCTTTTCCAACCGCTGCACACCCGCACACGGCGCTGCTCTGCTGTCCGGGCAGCTCAGCAGGTCATAAATTGCACTCGCGTGACTCACGCAACTTGCACAACTTGCACATGCGCACCTGACACAGAGCAAAGGAACCAGTAGTTATACTGGTCGGATCCCATTCCTGCCTGAGACATCCGCCCGAGCTGCCCCACAGCCGCCATGTGGTAGGGAAAGCTAGGAGAGCGACCAGGGCAAGTGAGCAACCGGGCGATTGGGTCTGGGGCGTGGCCACCCAGGGGTCACCACCAGTTCACTGACCCACACCAAATAACTGCTACCGGCTCGCCCGAACCGGTTGAATACCCCCTCTGGAGGACACCACCATTTGTCAGCAATAGAGGCAGTTTGGGAATGGGCACTACACATTTTTGTTAAAAAAAAATTCTGGCTCAAGGAAGAATGGATTCTAATGTCATATTGCACTAATTATTTTGAAGCAATTTTGGTTTGCTGTGAATGATGGTTTACTCTTTTTCAAGATTACAGTAATCTTCTGCCATATTCCCTTTTTTACTACATTGGTGCTTTTTAACTTATTAATAAAATATTTTGGTTTGGGTATAAACAATGAGCTGGCTAAATTAGTTGATGATACCAAACCAAAAGTGGTGAAAACCAAATGTTAATT
The DNA here is from genome assembly GCA_004319985.1 of Emydocephalus ijimae. Lineage (NCBI taxonomy): Eukaryota > Metazoa > Chordata > Lepidosauria > Squamata > Elapidae > Emydocephalus > Emydocephalus ijimae. Next base: position 14,612 of record BHEV01043062.1, read on the forward strand.
AATAGAACTGCAGAACTTCAGAAGGATCTTTTTCAACTACGTAGGTGGTCAATTAGCAAATGCAATTCAAAAGAGTTAAATAATGTACATTGGGTAATATGCACACCTTCAACTTCTTATATCTAATTATGGGACTTGAGCTATTTGATGTATAGCCAGTAGCTCAATGAAAATTATTTACATTTATTGCCTTAACATAAATCTATGTCATATCTAAAAAATAGTTCACTGTAGGCTTCTGTATAGTGTTCATCTGTGAGTCAGACTTTTACAGTGGTTTCAGATTTAAATTTGGGGCAGCCTATTGCTGTGCCAGAATGGTTTTTTCTTCATCCTGATTGGTTGGGACTTTTGGACTGTGTTTATTGGTCTTGGAGTTTGCTGTGTTCTGCTTGATTGGTGTTTCTAATATCTTCTGTCTTTTTTTGGCTCTTTTTGTATCTTGATTGGCTGACAACATTGTGTTACTTTATTGGAGGCCTTTAGTGCAGTTTGGCTTCGGGTAAATGGACGGCTATAATTAGTTTGGAAGCTGGGTTTCATCTGGGTACCTGGTTGGGGTGTGTTTGAGCTGGAGGTATCAGGGGGGATCTGTTTGTGCCCAGGTGTTTACCTGGCTTGTGGTGTGGAGATTTTTTTGTTTGTGAGTGCAGGCTTCCAAATGATTGACAGCCTGGTGGAATCATCTCTTCTATTCATGCTTTCTGGTCTTTTTTCAATCTCTATGGCTTCTCTGATGATTCTGTGGCTGGGATTTTCTATAGTGGGTAGGGTTTTGGTGCCATTGAAGTTGATGCTGTGATCTGTGGCTTTCATGTGTTGGACTAGTGAGGAAGTGTGTTGGACTAGTGAGGAAGTTTTTGTGTTCATCTGTGGGAATAAACTTTGTGTTCATTTTTGTGTTCATCTGTGGGAATAAACTTTGGCCTGAGCTTGAGCAATGATTAATATAATGCCTTATACATTCATGCCTGTCTAAAGGTCACTAAGATAGTGCAAGGAAAAGAGAACAATAAGAACAAATACAAACAAAGAGGCAGCTTAGACAACTACAAACAAGCCTGTACTATATCTAATTATTAATCCACAATGTAATTGCTTACTATGCACAAAAATCTCAATAAAAGGAAGCACTGGAATTTTATTCTGGGCTCCCATCCCAAGTACACATGCTTGTGTCTCATTCTTTCTATGGGAGACCACCACATTCATCCAGGCAGGTATTTATTCTTCTATTGGTCTGTCCAATGTATGTGGCCGGGCATGATGCACAGGAGACTTTGTATATGCCTTGGTTTTCCAGGTCAATTTTATCTTTGGGGTTTCTAAGGATTGCTGCTATTTTTCTGTCTGTTTTGAAGGC
>BHEV01043066.1:0-15500 GCA_004319985.1 Emydocephalus ijimae
AATACTAAGGGAGCGCCTGGGGTTGGTTCTTCAGAGATTTAAAGACTCGGGTCTCAAAGTTAAGAAAAACAAATGTCAACTTTGTACTGATCGAGTAGAATTTTTAAGATATTTAATAGATAAACAGGGCATTCACCCCACCGATAGCAAACTTAGGGCAATCAAAAACGCCCCAAGACCCCGAAATAAGGCAGATCTCCAAGCGTTCCTAGGCCTTATCAATTTTTATAACGTCTTCCTGACTCACAAGGCAACCGTAGCTGAACCCCTACATCGTTTGTTGGACAAAAAAGCAACCTGGGTTTGGGGGCACCAAGAGGAACAGGCGTTTCGACGAGTAAAAAACTTATTGACCTCTGACACTGTTTTGATGCAGTATAATGAGACTTTGCCTTTAACTGTTACTTGTGATGCATCACCCTTCGGAGTGGGCACCATTTTGAACCACATTTTACCAAATGGAAGTGAAGCCCCTGTTGCCTACTTTTCAAAAACACTGTCAAAAGCAGAACGCAATTACAGTCAAATCGATAAGGAAGCTCTTGCTATTGTATATGCTGTTAAACGATTTCATGAATATATCTATGGGCGGGCTTTCACGATAATAACTGACCACAAACCATTACTGGGAATAATAGCGGGAGATAAACCAACCCCTAATATATTATCTCCCAGAATGACCCGCTGGTCAGAATTCTTGGCTGCCTATAATTGCAACACTGCAATAATTGCACACTGCCTGGGAAAAGCCATTCCCCACGCTGACGCATTAAGCCATGCACCGCGTCCAGAAACTGTTGACGACCCTGCTCTGACTGTCACAACACTGCAGATCGAGACACTCCAAAAACCGCCGCTGACAGCTCGCAATATCGCGATTGAAACTAAACACGATTCCATTTTAGCATGAGTCCTCAGCTGGGTAGAGCGTGGATGGCCATTGGACCAAATCCCTGACAACTACATTCCCTTCAAAAATCGACAGACGGANGCAACACTGCAATAATTGCACACTGCCTGGGAAAAGCCATTCCCCACGCTGACGCATTAAGCCATGCACCGCGTCCAGAAACTGTTGACGACCCTGCTCTGACTGTCACAACACTGCAGATCGAGACACTCCAAAAACCGCCGCTGACAGCTCGCAATATCGCGATTGAAACTAAACACGATTCCATTTTAGCATGAGTCCTCAGCTGGGTAGAGCGTGGATGGCCATTGGACCAAATCCCTGACAACTACATTCCCTTCAAAAATCGACAGACGGAACTGTTTTCCCAGATGGGCTGCATCATTTGGGGGGATAGAGTCGTTGTCCCAGAGCGGCTACAACAAGCGGTACTGAGAACCTTGCACGACGGCCACCCCGGCATCGTGCGCATGAAAGCATTCGCATGAAGTTACATGTGGTTGCCGGGCATAGACAAACAGATCGAAGCCTGGGTAAAGACTTGTTCCAAATTCCAGGAAGTCAGCAATGCCCCACCAAAAGCAACCCCAACAGAATGGGAAACACCCAGGGGACCATGGTCCCGTATTCATCTGGACTTTGCGGGACCTACGAATGGACACATATTTTTATTAACGGTGGATGCCTACTCGAACTGGCTTGAAATCCATGAGATGAAAAATACAACAACCGAATCAGTCATCAGGAAATTGGACAGATTATTTACAACACACGGATTACCGGACATTCTGGTATCCGACAACGGGCCCCAGTTTACCGTGCTTTCTTTTGAACAGTACCTGGTGGACCGCGGTATTCACCAAGCGCTAACTTCACCAGCGCATCCTGCGGCTAATGGAAGGGCCGAGCGCATGGTACAATTCGTCAAAAGAACTCTACATAAAATGGACTATGGCGATATCGAAGACAAGATTAACCAGATACTCCNNTACTTTTATAGCGACCCATTGTGGGTCAAGGCAACTGTAATCCAAGTAACCAGACCCCGATCATACCGAGTGAAATGTCGCGACGATAGAATATGGAAGCGCCATATTGAGCAGCTGCGTTCAAGGCTGCAGTCTGGGGTCTGCGATTCCAGTGATTTCCAAACTGAGGGAGGAGGAGACGTCGAGGAGGCTGAGTTTGGAACAGCGGAAGGCACAAGTGGAACAAACGACCACTCAGACTCAACTTGTGAAGAAGGATCAGGGACAGGGATTAACTCGCCTCAAAGAGATATTGAGGACATTAATGGTAATGGAAGTTTAGATACAGAATCACAGGGACCCTGTTCACCAGATAACGTCCTACCCCAACAAGACTCTAGACAAATACCGGGAGGACAGCGTAAATCAACTAGAAAATCAAAACAACCTGCCTACCTCAAAGACTACATTACCGCACCCCTTAAACGGAACCCGGTGTTGTGGATTAATAAAAGTGCTTGAATAAAGTTTGTTGAAACCTTAAAGCAAAGTGCAAGGTTCTGGCCCTGCACTTCTGATTGGCCAATAATAGCGATATCGGATTGGTCCGTTCAGGAGAATCTGATTGGCTATTAACGAGCCCTTCTCATTGGTTAAAAAGAGCTAACGTTCCTGTGTTTTCATTGGCTAAATACCCAAGAACTTGCCTATATAAAGGGGGCTGTTGAGGCCGTTCAGAGAGCTGTTGCACCATGTTAAATAAAGAGTTGAAGTTCACTGTTCGTCGACTCGTCTCCGCTTCTTGCGCCACGCACTGAACATAATATTTCTCAGTTAATTTCTTTATTATATCAGGACTTCTGTGCCCACATCATCTGTGCCATGTGTGAATGCAGCTTGAATGTTTCTCCTTGGCAGTTATAAACTATCTGATTGCAGTTTAGCTGATACAGTTTATCTGTAATTTTAACCCTTGCAAGTAAAACATCCCTTTTTGTGATGAACATTGTGATGAACAGAAAACATTGCCTTGTTTTGTATACTTCTTCACTGATAAAAGATTAGTTTCAACATTGATAACCAAATCTTGCCCTAGGTTCTACGTCGGTTTACCTTCCCAATAAGCAACCGAGTCAGAAGATCATTTAAAAGCAGTTTATTAGGGTACCCTAATAAGTGAGATCTCCCTATGAGAAGGGAGACCCCCAAGACCCACCTTACATTATTTTTTATAGTTAACACAGCAAAGAAAATGCAAGAGGAAAGTTGATTGGACAGGATAAAAGTACCCCCCCCTTGCAAAGGAAATTAGTTACATGTAATCAAACATGTTACTTATTTTCATCCCATAATATCACACATGTTCATTAAAATGTGGTTTGACATCAGAAGGGGCATAAATTGTAAGGAAAGGGTCATTTAGAGTTCATGAAAGAGATAAACCAGACACCAATTTGTACTAACAATCTTTTTCTTATCTGGGGATAGTCTCCAGCCACTTTATCTTTTCAGTTTAGGAATGTTTAAAGCATGTAGCATTCCTACATTTCAGACTGTAATGAGCTTGAATTTCATTTTAAAAGAAAAAAATAAGTCAAATTAAAATACAAAATATCTATATTAGTTGTCCAATTACAAAATCAATATCATGTGCCACTCAACATACAGCACATTTTTCACAAGTATTTTTCTGGTGATACTCTGAGAAATCGGACAGTAAAGAAAACCATCTCCTATTCCTTCTGATTCTATTATTTGCCCATTAGCTGTGGTGATTTTTTCTGTTTTACTTTGGTTAAGGTAAGTAAAGAAATCTCTGTCATTTGTCATGTGACTCATAGCTCCTGAATCAATACACGATGCTTTCCAAGATGAGGTGCAAAATCATGTTCATTATCTGAAGCAAAATCATTTTTTTCCTTCACACTTTTGACTTTGTTTTAGTTTTTGTATTCTAGTTTTCCAGATTCTGCAATCTGCTTTTAAATGACCCTTTTTCTTCCACACAAGACAATGTGTTTTTTGCCTCATGTAACTGTTTTTATTCCTGTTTTTCATCATTAAAGCAGACTCCGTGACAGAAACAGCATTACTATTAATTCTTTCTGTTTTGTGTTTATATTCATCTATAAGCTTGCCCTTAACATATTCCAATTTACCTCATCATTTGGATGTGTATCAAGTGCTGTGACAAGCATTTTATAACTTTCTGGTAAACCACTAAGTAATAGTGCTGCAACATGAACATTTTTTATTTCTTCTCCTATGCCTCTCAGGCATTTAACCATTACTAAGGTGTGCCTTATGTAATCCTACATATCCTGGCTTTCATCAGCTTGGTTTGGTATAGTTTATTAATCAAATAGAATCCTTCCCACACATTTCTTTAGCAACTTCACATTTACATATATGTATGATTTGATCATCTTCTACGCTAAGAGAGCTTGTGCTCTGAAGTTTCTGAACTTTCTCTATCCACTCAGCTGAAGGGTGTTTTGGCCTATCTTCATTTATACATTTCCACATACCTTCCCTTATTAGCAGCATTTTCATCTTGAATTTCCAGGACTGGTAGTTCTGGTTTGTCAGATTCGCAAAGGAAAACTTTGTTTCAGCTTTGTTATTGACCAGCTTATTTTATTTCCATATTCTGTACAGCCTTCTTTTTCTTTGTTTTATCTTGCAATTATATGCTATAGCTGCTATGACTGGGTTGCTTTGTTCTGTGTTGAACTTTATATTTCTGCTCTAATCTGAGTTTATACTAGGTTTATACTGGTTCATTTCTGCTTTAAGCTTTGGGTATTGGGCCCATAACCTATTAGAAATTCTGTTTTATTTTATAGAAATAGTAGCAGAGGATTGTTATATTGCCATACAAATTGGTAGCAGAGAATGGTTACATAGCCATACAAATGGAATGGAATGGAACAGAACAGAACAGAATGGCAGAGTTGGAAGAGACTTTGGTAGTCTTCTAGTCCAACCCCCTGCTTAGGCTGAAAACCCTATACCATTTCAGACAAATGGTTGTCCAATCTCTTCTTTAAAACACCCAGATCAAAATAAAGAATACAGTGTATAGTCACCATAAGCCTTGCTGCTTCACGGTTTCTAACTGTCACAGGAAAATCTCCCCAGAATATTAAAACATATAGATTATAACCATAGATGCAAACTAAACATAGCTATTTACTGCCTGAATAATTAGATAGTTGTTACAATGAAAAATACATTCTAACATGTTTTCCAACACAGGTAGACTTTTCTTACTGACTTCCTTGTTCAGTGACCATTTAATATTTATAATAGTGTTAAAAAATACCAGGTTTGTGACAAATCCTGCATTTGTGACTGTCACAGTATTCTACATTCATGTGATCACCATTCACACACTTTGCAACCAGCACACATTTACAACCATCACAGCATCTGATGGTCTTTTGGTCTCCATTTGCATGCTTCCCAATTAGCTAGCAACAAACAGTTCATGGAGAATGTTGATATATATAAGTCACAAACTTTATGATGTTTGCTTAAGTGGTGACTCACTTAACAGCTGAATGGGAATGAATGTCATAAGTTCATTGTAGTCACATATTTTTCTACTTGGCAACTGAAGCATTCTTACCTAAAATTTATAGTTGTATAGTTGTTGGTTTACTATATAATATTTTTAAAAGTCTTTTTTTCCCCTAATAGAAAACCCTCCAGATACTCGGAAAGCCTAAGCCCCACAAAACAGAAATATTTGTATGTTTCAGTCATTCTAGAATAAAATGGGGGAAGGGGAAAAGTTCAAAAGATATATCAATATTTCATCCATATTCTACTCCCACACATTTCAAACACTTCGTAGCCAGCATTACATTCAAAAGATCATACAAATATTTAGCTGCATGCAGAGAAGATCCATTCCACAGATGGGATTCCATGATGAGGAATCAGGAAGAACGTGTACAGGCTTCCATCAACTGCTTAAAAGTTGTAGGCTATGAGTGCAGGTTATGCACCATATCTACAGTATATTCTTGAATATCCTGAAATTGGTTTTACATTTAATTACTTCAGTTGTTTATTTAATTACTATTTATGATTCTGATTGACAAAATCTCACTTCTGTCCTTACTTAGAAATGCTAGCCATGTTGCAGTAAGGGCTATAACTTTTATACAAAACACAATGGGTACTGACTTTGTAGCTGAATCTTTCATATCTTATGTACATAGTTTATGTATATGATAGTATAATGCAGTGGTCATCAACTGGTGGGCCGTGAGAAAATTTTGGTGAGTCACAGAGAAATGTCTGTTGAGGTAATTCTCCATTCGGAGAATGAGTGCACACAGGGAGACGTAGTGAGAGTGGTGAAGAATAAAACACAACTAGCACACAGATACACTGTATAGTAAAATGTAGGTTTTTACTTTGAATAAACATTTAAGCAAAGTCCAAACAAGCAGTCCAAGTCATTCACAGTTAAAGCAGTCAGTTTTCAGTCCAGGGATAATCCAATAACAAAGTCCAGTATCAAAAACAGTTCAGTAACAGACTTAATTTAAACCCAAGAAGAACTATGATCAGCAAACAATCAGTAGTCAATAGGAATGGCAACACTCTCCAGAACAGAACAGAACAGAACAGGACTAAACAACCCAGTTTCTGGCTCCATCTTATGGCTCCAATTACTACATCCAAATACAATTTTAGCATTCCCTTAAAGAGACAGTATTAAAATGTCTATCCTGGTTTATATATTTTCCAATCCAACTAACTGTTAGGTGACTTACATTCCTAACAATGTCCCCCCCAATGCCTGCCCACCTGCTGGGTCCCACCCTTTGGCCAAGCGCAAACCTGCAAAAAGCAGCGCAGCCCTCACCGGGCAGGACAAGATAATGGTGCTATTGCAGCAAGAGGAGGCTGACGGCACAGGTGGGCTGAAGCGGCAATGGAGATGGCTGGAAGGTGCAGGAATGCTGTACTACTTGCATTTGTGCAACACTCCTGCACCTTCCAGTTTGCCTCTCCTGGCCTGGGTTCTTCCTCGATGGCCACGGGCTATAGGGATGGCCCAGGGCAAGAAAAGTACTGGCTGCTGGTGGTGAGAGGGGGAGAAAGGGGCAAGTCTGTGCTTACCATCCTGTTCAGAGGTCCAAAATGGGGCATTGGCGTCAGTTTTCTTGTTCCTCTCGGCGCTCTGCTCTGCTGCCTCCCTCCCACATGGCCCAAGCCATCTCTGCCCAGGGAAAGCACAGGAAAAGTGAGCAGAAACATAGCTCTTGCTGGGGTGAAAGAGCTGAGGTCGAGGAAGGCACAGGAAAGATAAGACAGAAGTTGCTGCCTTTGAAAAGTGCTACCTTCTGTTGCCTGTGCCTTCCGATCTCTGCTCTTTCACCCCAGCAAGAGCTGTTTCTGCTTGCTTTCTTTTCCTGGGGGGAGGGGGGCAGTAGAGACATCAGGGCTGCTCTTCCCCCTCAGCAAGCCAGGCCTGGAGGAATGTGAAGAATTGTGAACAAGAGCCAGAGAAAGGCGTGTTGGAAAAACCAACACACATTTCCAGCATGCTCTCCTCTGTCCTGAAGTAAGATTGAGTGGGGGGGAAGGGTAGGAGAGAAGGAGAAGCCTGGCTGGCTTTTCTTTGGCATGGGGTGGGGTGGGGAGACCAAATGCCCGGATTAAAAGAGGGCTGAGGAAGACAGGCTCCTAATAACCAGCCTGTTTGTGCAGGCGAGAGCTCCAGCTTTTCTGGATTCAACACCCTCCTGTTAGGAATTGGTAGTCACCTAAAAGTTGGGATGGAAATATAAAAACCAGGATAGACATTTAATACTGTCTCTTTAAGGGAATGCTAAAATTGTAATTGGGTGTAATTGGGTTCCTCAAATGGCCATAAGATGGAGCCAGAAACCTGGGTTGTTAGTTCTGTTGTTGCTAGATGTTCTGATGTTCGATGTTCTTGGTTCCTGCATTTTTCCCTATTGACTGTTGCTGATCATTGTTATTCTTGGATTTGATATGAGTCTTTTACTGAACTGCTTATCATACTGGACTTTGTTATTTGGATTATCCCTGGATGGAAAACTGACTGCTTTAACCGTGTATGACTTAGACTGCTTGTTGGACTTTGTTTAACCGTTTACTAGAAGTAAAACCTACATTTTACTATTCAGTGTATCTGTGTGCTGGTTGAGTGTTATTCAACATCACTCTCACTACATCTCCCTGTGTGCACTCATTCTCATAACAGGGAATTACCTCAACATCCCCCTTCAGCCTTCACACAGGGAAGGATCCTTCTCTGATTGGAAGCGACAGGAGAAACCTGGAGCTTAGCCTCGGGGAGTCCTCTTCTTATGTGGAGGCTGAAGGGGGGGGTATTGCCTGGTTATTAGGAGCCCGTCAGCGATTCCAGCCCAGCCCTCCTTCCTTCCCCCAATTAACTCCAGGCAGCCACACCTGGCAAAGGAGGGAGAGATTTCCTCTGACTTGGGGGAGATATGAGATGGCTCTGCTTTTCTTCTGTTTGAGGGGGAGCTGGTTCCTCACCATCCAGATCTTCCCAGCCTCCAGGCACCATATGGCTTCTTAAATCCTCCCTCTTCCCCCCCCCAAAGGATTAGAGAGGCCCCTCCTTTTCCTTTACTTTGTCCCACAGTTATGATTAAGCATTTACAACTTTGTTATATTAAATAAGCATTTATATGTGTGTGTGTGTGCGCGCGCGTATAATAAAATTATTTTTAATATTAAATTTATATTTAAAATAAAAATAAAAATTTTATATTAAATATATTACCTTTTTTAAAAAAAAATCATGTTAGTGGTCCTCGGGATTTAAAATTATGAGTTTGGTGGTCCCCGAGTTTGAAAAGGTTGGCGACTTCTGGTATAATGTACAATGGCTTTTATGCTATTGTTGCAGCCAATGATCAGTTCAACTAATAATACTTCCCCAAAACATTTTAATAAGCAAATGATTAAGGAGATTGAATGGCATATCTGTTAAATGAATCTGCAGCCAGTGAAAGCTTATCAATGTTATTTCATCAAATTAGATTAAAGTATAAAGAGGGGTTATATGAGATTTAGTCCTGGGCTATATATTGTTAGATGAAGAAAAGTAAGGATGACAAGAGCATAATTCCTACAGAAAACTAGAGGAAACTGGAAGTGTGAAGTACTGAGAATGTTAGAAAAAAAAGTAACCCAATTGGAATAGAATAACACATTTCCCTTACATAAATAAATCTAACATAATTATTTTTTTAAATCTGCATTAACCTTGACATTGTTATCGCACAAATATGGATATTTGTCCTTGTCCATGAAATACCAGTTCATGTCCTTCATACTCCAAAAGCCTTCTATTTGTTAGCATCACTCACCCTTTCATCCAAATCAAATTGCAAAATATAATTTCAAATCAAGTAAACCCAATCCTCTCACACCTTAAATTTGACTGTTTTTACCACTGCCACATGCATTATAATATATCCTTCTCTCACTGTTTAAATGGTAAATGAGTTGTCAAAATAGATATTGTCTGAAAGAAAAGCATTATTCCAGCAAAACACTCATTTTTATCACAGAAACTTTCCCCAGCAATGATAGTTGCAATTTCTTCCATCTTAAGTGTCTTTTTTAATTTCATTCCAACATATTAACACAGTTGTTTTCAAATAATGCAGTGCAATCAAGATATTTTATATTTTCTTTATCTTAAAATCCATTTTATTCATCAATACTGTTGAACTTCTTTCATTTTTTTGTTAATGCCTTCATTGTTTATTTATTAATCATGAAACCTGCTAATACACCAAATTATTTTAATTTGCTCATTAACATTTCAGCTCATTTTAGGGGATCTTCCAGAATCAACACCAACTCATCTGCAAAAGTTCTATAATTATAGATTTCATTTTTAATATTTAGTCTCCTAATCCTCTCATCTTGACCTATATCTCTATTCAATATTTTAAAAATCAAAATAATCAGAAGAGGAATCAATGGGCATACTTTTTTAATCTCTCAGAGTTTAATTATATCTTAATTAATACTTATTTGTGCTTTCTATAAATGTAAATAAAACTTACTCATTTTATAAAGTTTTTTTCAAGATTATCTTTCAAAACTTTGAACAAGAAAGTGCAGTTCAAACTGTCAAACTGTCTTCTCTTCATCTATAAAAACCAATGTGACTTATTTTTCATTTAGTTGCTCCAAATATTCTAAAATAGCCAACACTTTTCTAACATAATCTATAACTGTATTTTAGATACAAATTCATATTGATCCTCATGAATAAATTCTTGCAAAAATTATTTTCAATAACTGTGAACTTGTAGTTATTATTCAATAATGATAGCTTTCTATAATTCTTGGTTAAAGTGAAATTGCATTTAGCTACTAATATTATGCAGGACTCTTTCCTACTCTTTGGCAACTTTCCTCCTTATAGACTAGAGTTCATCATAAAAGTTTATCCTCAAAACACCTATAATAAAAACCTGATAATGAATCTGTTCCATGTTATTTATTCATCTGCTTTCTCTAGAGAGATGTCACATTAGTAGAATTATATTGATAGAATGCTTGTTGTATAGTCACATTGTCCATTGTCCACTATTTTAAATGTATTATGCAGATGATATGTAATAAACATCCTATACAAGCAGTAGATGGCCAAAATTCATAGTCTTTGAAATGGAAAAATAAACTCCCAGAAAAGGAAAATACATGTGGAAAATGAAAAACACAAGATATTCAAGAATAAATACATGGCTTTTCCAGAACTTTATGCATCAGCTTATAACAAAATCCTTTTCTTTTTCTAACATAATGTTGTGATTCACAACTCTAAAATATCTAAAATTATGACACATAGGGAAACATATACTGGAGTGATAAATTTTAACGTTGTTCTGATGCTAATGCATAGCAAAACATTTTCATATATGGAGGTAAAATGCAACATGATCATAATATTATAATAAACAGAATGTATTAATTAAAATGATTTTATATCTTCAGTTATATTTATTTAAAAAGCTTCTGGATTTAGCCAAACTATTAAAATATTGTTTTTATCAAATTAAAAATCTGTATTTAGCTTTATCAGTTATTTTTAGTTCATAATTTTAATATAACATATTTCAAGGCAGCACTTAAATGTATTGCTGAGTAAAATATTATTCTTAATTTAAATTTACTTTAACAAAACTTTCACTACTTATTCATCAGAATATTATAATTATGCCTTGATTTTCTTGATTATGATTAATCATTGTTCATTCAAGGATTATTGAAAATTTAAGTTCTTATTGAGGTGCCTAAATATATCAACTAGGTCATTCTTTATAGTCATTTAAAAATTAGTGGTGATAGATCATATTTATTTCCTTTGAATTTTATGATCATGAGTACAGTAACAATGCTTGACTAATGATTTGGAGAAAAACAGGGTGTGAGGGGAAAATCTGTTTATTTTCATTATAATTAACATAAAATTACATTTTGAGAAAGTTATCTCCATGAGTCACAATGTCTCTAGAAGACAAGTATCTAGCAATAGGTAGCTGAATTGTATAGTTCTTTCAACAAATGTAGATTTGAAATTTAGGGAGAAAAGTCAAACAAGCTTTAATAAGTGAAATAAAGTAATCATCTTCTGAATATTTGTGAGCTGGGACTAATTATGAAGAACTTAGCCATGCATGACCTATTGAAACTAAGAATTAATTTTATGTCATAGTTAATTTTTATATCAAGATACATAAAAGAATGTTGTTTATGTAAAAGTCTGTAAATATGATTTACATGATATTCTGAACATAGTAATGGAAATGTCCACATACAAACCCTTTCAATTTCCGCAAATGGGATAATTTGAATACAGCAAAAGAGATAAAGTGCAGATTCAGATTTAACAATAACAAATTGGCTGGTGTTCAAATATCCCTGTGTTATCCCTGTCTTTTATTTCTCTCCTTCAGCATAGCATGATTTAGTCATTAACAAAGCTCTTATTTGGATTTCATTCTCAGGGTTTAAAACAAAGGTTGAACCATGATTTCTTCATTCTTATCATAGGGAATGGTGATCTGAAACCAGCCTTTCAAAGTAGAAGATAAGGTAAGATAAGAAATAAGAACAACTTTATAGTCATTGTACAAGTACAGTGAAACTGTGGATGCACCCTAGCAACTGTTTACAATACAATAAAACTAGAGCACTTAAAGATGAAGATAAGAAAAATAGAGTACCCGTATCTCCATTTGCAATTAAAGAGTACAATATCTATGAATATACACAAAACATACATCCAACACTGACTGTGATGCTTTGCCGAGTGTAATACACAAGATATGGATTGTACTGTAATATGTTATTATACATCTGAATGAGGTATTGCAATTTCACATCTTTTCACATCTTAATAAAGTCGTGACTTTGTGTTTATTTGCAGTTCAGATAGCCCAGGGAAAGAAACTATTTGTTAGTCTAGTGGTGTGGGATTTTATTGACCTAAAGTGTCATCCAGACTGCAGCAGGTCAAAAAGATAATTGCCAGGGTATGAGGGGTCTTCTATGATGGCCTTGATTCTGCTTTGGCAATGGGACCTGGCTAAGTCTTCCAGGGAGGGCAGAGGGCAACCAATGATCTTTTGAGCAGTGTTTATCACCCTCTGTACAGTTTTCCTGTCCTCAGCTGAGGAGCCTGCATACCACACACCCAGACAGTATGTCAGAGTGCGCTCCACAGAGGCTCTATAGAAAGCCAGCAATAGCTTCTTATCCAGATTGTTTTTCCTGAGAACCCGCAGGAAGTGCAGCCGCTGCTGAGCCTTCTTCACTATGGCCTTGGTGTTAGGGGACCGGGAGATATTAGCTGAAATATGGATGCCAAGGAATCTGATCGTAGGGACAGTTTACACTCGTTCTCCATTGATGATAAGTGGGGCGTGGTCCTGCCCATGTTTCCTGAAGTCCATAATCAGTTATTTGGTTTTATGGACATTCAGTGACAGATTGTTCTGTGAACACCATACAGACAGGTTCTCTACTTCTGCCCTATATGCCATCTCATCCTCTCCGGAGATGAGACCAATCATGGTCGTGTTGTCCCCAAACATTATGACGGTGTTTGTTGTGTGGCTTGGTGACCAGTCAAAGGTGTACAAGGTGTACATACAGCAGGGGGCTCAACCCTGGGAGGAACCAGTACTGAGTGTAATAGTGGAAGAAAGGTGGGGGCCAAGTCTAACAGACTGTGGTTTGCTTGTCAAAAAGTTCTTAATCCAGGAGCATGTGGGGGTGGGGACCTGCAGATTATACAGTTTGGTTACTAGTATATCTGGGATGATAGTGTTAAATGCAGAGCTGTAGTCCACAAACAGCATCCTCACATAGCTCTGTAGTAGACTGCAATAGGAAGTGGACTCCAGAACTTTGACTGGAATTATATTTGACTAGACTAGACTAGACTAGACTAGACTAGACTAGACTAGACTAGACTAGACTAGACTAGAATAAATAGAATAGAATAGAATAGAATAGAATAGAATAGAATAGAATAGAATAGAATAGAATAGAATAGAATAGAATAGAATAGAATAGAATAGAATAGAATAGTTCTTTATTGGTTATTGTCTTCAGTGCATAAGTTAGTATACATAAAGGATAAGTGATGAATCATGATCATAGTCATCATAAATACATGAATCATAAATCATAAGATACAACACTTAGTGATAGTCATAGGTTACTAAATAAGCAATCAAAATCATACTAGGAAACTAAATAAAACAATATAAATCATAAGATACAAGCAATAAAGTTATAATCATAAGTAGAAAAGGAGATAGGTAATAGGATGAGAAGAAGAATACTAATACAGTCTTAATAAATACTGTACTTTGACAATGTTGTGGGAATTAGTTGTTCAGCAGAAAAATGGCATGTAGAGGGAAAGTGTCCTTGTGTCTTGAGGGTAGAAGTTGAAACAATTTATGTTCAGAATGTGAGGGATCTGTAGATATTTTTGCAGCCTTCTTTCTGACTTGTGTAATATACAGGTCCTCAATGGAAGGCAGGTTTTTGCAGTTCTAATTATCCGCTGAAGTCTGTGTCTGTCTTTCGGTTGCACAGCCAAATCAGACAGTTGTAGAGGTGCAGATGACAACTCAATAATTCCTTTGTAGAACTATATCAGCAGCTCCTTGGGTAATCTGAGCTGAGTTGGCGCATAAAGTTCATTCCTTGTTGTTCTTTTTTATTATGTTTTTTGTTGTGCATGTAATATGATTAATAAAGTGTGAGCTTGGAGTAAGTGCAGGGTTCTGGCCCTGCACTTCTGATTGGCTGTTAAGCGGCCGGACCGGATTGGCCCGTTACGGGGAATCCGATTGGCCCTTAAAAGAGAGTTCTTATTGGTTATAAAAGCTAGCGTTCCTAGCTTGTTATTGGTTAAAACATTACAAGGGTTGCCTATATAAGGCGGGGTTTACTGCTGTTATACGGAGAAGTCACGATGTAAATAAAGAGCTGAAGTTCACCGTTCAGAGGCTTGTCTCCATTCCTTCTCACCCTTGCTCAATACTTAACACTGGCTACGAGGATGGGATGTGGAGATGTCTGAACCAACGGAACCAGGAAGAAGCACCGAGCACGTGACAGATGGCGCCAAAAACGGAACCATGTCTGGCGGCATCGTACCACCCGCTCCGTTCGATCCAACACAAGAGGACTGGGAGTCCTACATGGATCACTTCCAAATGTTCCTTGAGACGAACAACTTAAAGGACGCCNGTGAAGGCCTTGGATTGGGACGACGTTGAACCCATCCTGAGTGGCCACTACGCTCCAACCGTGCCTACGCTCGTGAGATGCCACGAGTTTTATCAGAGGAGCCAGCGGAAGGGAGAAAGCGTGGCCGACTTCGTAGCAGACCTCCGAAATTTGGGAGGCCTCTGCGGATTCACCGATTTAGAAGAGGCACTAAGAGATTGAATAGTTCTGGGACTAGATGCGTCAGGCTTACAAAGCAAGCTGATGGCAAAAGACGACATCAGCCTTGCCGACGCCATCACCGATGCTACTGCAGCAGAAGCAACCAGGAAGTTGGCTGCACAACTTCGCCGAAACCGCGCTCCGGTATCACCACCGGCCAGCGACATCTCGCCTAACTCAGAAGGGCATTTTTCAATGACCCACCACGAGGACCTCTCTTCGTCGTCAGACAGCAACGAAGAAGGGCTCCACCAATTGCGGTCTGACCGGGACCATCGTCCGAAGCCCCTACGCCCTTGCGCTGGCTGTGGAGCCGACCATGCCGGGTCCAAATGCAAATTCCGCGATGCACTCTTCCACAAGTGCGGGAAACGAGGCCACATCAGACGGGTCTGCCGCAGCTTGCCAGGACCCAGCCAGGCCTCGAAAGGGGCTAACTATCACCAATCGACAGGAAACGTTCCTGTAAGGCGAGTGCCAGTAAACCACTCCTAGAGAAATCAAGCTTTGCAGAGAGAAGAGGCTCACCGTACTATCACTATCGGTCATGCCTCAACCTTGGACACTAAGAAAATCCGAGTCACGGTAGCCATTGAAAACCAGCCTTGCCA
>BHEV01043068.1:0-12617 GCA_004319985.1 Emydocephalus ijimae
ACCAAAAAGTCCTTGTGACCAGATGAAGGGTTTTGAAGAACCCAAAATGACCCGCAGCTGGGTTGTCATGACATTGGGTCATGATGAGGGCTCTAAGTGTCCTGGTGGGCAATCGGCCCCGATGTCGTAGTAAACCCTCCTCCAGAATCCATGGGGAGTCGGGTCCAATTTCCCCCATTCTCTGCTGCGACCAATCGTTTACGCGCTGTGCCTCTCATACCCGAGCCCTCAAATCCACCGGTTCCTGGATAACAGCCAAAGATTCCAGTGGCAGCACCGTACGTGAAGGAAGAGGTTCTTCAGGACACAGATATTCCGGTTTGCGGGACAGGGCATCTGCTTTTTTATTTTGACCACTAGGGATGTACATGACTGAAAAATTGAACCTAGCAAAGAACAATGACCATCGGATCTGTCATTGGTTCAATTTCCAAGCAGTGGTCAAGTGTTCCAGATTCTGATGATCCGTCTGAACTTCCACCTTGTGCCGAGCCCCTTCAAGGTGATGTTGCCAGATCTCAAACACAGCCTTAATGGCCAGCAACTCTTTCTCCCAAATTGTATAATTACGCTCGGAAGTAGTAAGTTTCCGTGAATAATATGCGCATGGAAAAAGAGGTGCGCCATCCATTGGGGCTTGCAACAAGCACCGCCCCAAGCATGGCCACATTGGATGCATCCGTCTCCACTACAAATGGACAATGGGGGTCAGGATGCTTTAAGATTGGTTCCGCAACAAAGGCTTTCTTGATGGCCTCAAAGGTCTGTTGCTGTGCAGGCCCCCACTGGAATGGAACCTTCTTGCGAAGGAGTTGGGTGAGGGATCTGTCAGTTTAGCAAAACCCAGGATGAAGGACCTGTAATAATTAGCAAACCCCAAGAGACAAGTCTTTCACTCGATGAGGGGGTTCCCAACTACACAGAGCCTCCACCTTGCGCGGGTCCATAGCAATACCTTCGGGAGAGATGATATGCCCCAAGAATTCTATGGAAGTCTGGAAAAAGAGACATTTCTCCAGTTTCGCATAGAGTTTTTGCTCGCGAAGACGTTGTAATACCTGGTGGACTTGGCTTTCCTTGGAATTAGAATAGATCAAAATGTCACCAGGTACACCACCATGAACCAATCAAGCATGTCCCTGAAAATATGATTCATGAAATGTTGAAAGACCACGGAGGCGTTGGTCAACCCAAAAGGCATTACAGTATGTTCGAAGTGGCCGTATCTAGTACCAAACGCCGTCTTCCACTCGTCTCCTTTGTGCATCCGCACCAGGTTGTAAGCCCCTCGAAGATCGAGCTTGGTGAAAATAGTGGCCTCTCGTAATCGCTCCATCAGCTCGGGAATGAGTGGCAAAGGATAACTATTTTTCACCGTAATGGCGTTTAACCTGCAGTAGTCCAACATAAGCGCAAATCCACCGTCTTCTTTTTCACAAAAAGGACAGGAACAGAAAGAGGAGATGACGACGGTCTGATAAACGCCCGGGCCAAGTTCTTGTCCAGAAAATCTTGAAGAGTGGCTAATTCGGGCTCAGACATTGAATACAAATGACCTTTGGGTAGCAGAACATTGGGCAGGAGGTCCACAGGACAGTCATAGGGTCAATGCGGGGGTAACCAATCCGCCTCCTTCTCGCTAAAAACATCAGAGAAGTCAGATAGTTCAGGAGGTACGGAGACAGCGGGGGTGGCGATGTCCTGGCCAGCACAAGTGTGTCGTAGATGGTCCACACACTGGAGACTCGGAAACGAAATGGCATTCTGTGCCCATGCCACCCGAGGATCGTGCAACCATAGCCAAGCCATTCTGAGAACCAAAGGGAGATGGAGGTCTGAGGTGATGTAAAAACTAATCGCCTCCTCATGGTCCCCAATGACCAGGCGTAATGGCTGAATAGCAAAACGAATAGGTCCAGACCGCAGTTCCCGCTCATCAATTGTTTCCACCTTAATGGGAGGCTCCACAGCAACCAAGGGAATTTCATAATGTGTTGCAAAAGCCCAGTCCATGAAATTGGTAGTAGCCCCCGAGTCCACCAACACAACTGCAGGAATCCCCTCTGACCGGGACTGCAAGAAAACCTGCGTGTCCAAAAGCAAATGTCGGGGAGGATCAGAGTTCACCTCCGCTACTTCAGGCGGTTGTGTGATATGTGCCCGACCTAAGGTTTCCCCGAGGCCGGGCCTGCCCCATTTCCCAACGGTACAGGATGAGATTCGGGCACTGGCTTTCATGCCCCCCGTCGTTTACCAGGACAGGAAATGACCCCCCACAATACAGGCACAAGCCTCCCTGAAATCTCCGCGTGCATTCTTGTGCCGTCAACCGAGGGCGGAGTGCACCCAACTCCATCAGTTCCTCAGTCCTGGTCACGGCACTATGGGATACCAGGGGCACTGGTTGTACGGGAGGCTGCGGCCGTGAGTGGGAGGGCGGCTCCAGAACTGGGTGTCTGGTCTTGCGCCATTGAAGCCGGGCGTCAATGCGCAAACATTGCATCACTAGTGCATCCAGGGTTAGAGCCGGCTCTACATGCACCAACTCATCTTGAATTTCTTCTGCCAAACCCTTCTGAAAAGCATGTGGGCTGCCTCATTCCAAGCAGAATCCATGCAGAGCAGAAAAAACTCTGCAATAAACTCTTGCAAAGGGCATTTCCCCTGACGAATATCCTTTAAACGTCTGGCTACAGTGTGAGTTTTTATGGGGTCCTCATACATAGAAATGGTAAATGGTGCCAAAAGCCCTGATAGTCATTCAGTAAAGGACTATTTTGCACCAGCAAAGGAGTGGCCCATCTTGCAGCCAAACCTGACAAGAGACTGATAACAAACCCCACCTGAGCCCGGTCATCAGGGAAATCTTCTGGCCGTAAAGACATAAACAGTTGACACTGCCCCATAAAAGCCGGGAACATTTCAGGCTGTCTGTAGAATTTATCCAGCACAGCTACCGGGCATTTCCTACGGGGAGGGGCAGAAGGATTAACAGGAGCTTGCATCAGCGTAAGATGATTAATCAGCTGGGTGACTTGTTTCTGCAACACCTGGTTATCCTGCAGAAGCTGGTTAATCTGTAGCTGTTGCTGCTCTAACTGTGTTTGGTCCATCTTGGTTAGAAGATGAGATGAAGGTTCGGGTCAAAAATGTTCTGTCTCACCTATAGCCACAAGGTGAGAGTCCAAATGTCCCAAAGGAATAAACGCGAACAGACAATATCAGGAAACAACAGAGTTAACTTTCCTCTGTAGTCGTCGTTGGCAGCTTTCCCAGAAACTGTCTTCAAACCCAGATAAGGAGCCACACGATAAATCAGAGCCGAAAGGCAAACAGAAGGCTTCTCCCAAACTGCGAACGTAATTAACAAAGTTTGACCCGAACAAGGATCTCTAGCGAACACGCCTCCTTATATTCCTTGAAGGGGCGTGTCAGTCTCTCTAATTAGTCTCTGATTTGACATTTCCTTTCAAATTGTGCTTGACGTCTCAGCCTATGTCTAATCCTTGCATCAACCCAACATTCATCCGTTTGATCATCACTCAAAGACTCTGGCACGTTCTGTGGATCAGCTGCTGACACCTGAGGCATAATTGATGTGGAAGGTTCTGGAGAGGAAGGTGATTCTGACACTTTCTCATCCTCCTGGCTCACGTCTGGATCTCCCATTAAAGCAGGTTCAAATTCCAATGCCAAACCCTCCTCATCACTCGAACCTGTGTCTTCTGACACATCAGACTCAAAGCGCACAGCAGGCTCAAACCTCCCAGTCACAACATGTGTGTGTGTATGTGTGTGTGTATGTATATGATGTATGTGTATGTGTGTGTGTGTGTGTGTGTGTGTATATATATATATATATATATATATATATATATTCTCAAGTTTTCGCGGGTACTTACATGTATGGCATTCAGCTTTGTTCAGGTATTTTCCCACGTCATTGTAGTTGTGCTTTTAAAGTTGTAGCAACGTTTCGGCAGAATCTCATCTGCCATCATCATGTATGTATGTATGTATGTATGTGTTATGTCTCCCCTTTAATTACAGGTGAGCAAAATGAAATTCAGCAGTTCCAGAAATATCACAAACCAAAAAAACAAACCCCCACAAGAGAACTGTTGAAGTATTCCAATCCTCAACAGTAAATCCACACTCTGTCCAGCAATCCTGACATGGCAATAATTCTCAAAGCCTCAAAGAGTTCCCGTCGTGTTTTCACTCCCATTAATCACTTTGTTTCTGGCGAATTTCACCAGCCCAGCCGTTTCCTTTTATCCTCTTATGGAGCGTGTTAATTTCCCTAATTAGTCACTGGCTCGATGCCTCCTTCCTAATTGAGATTGACATCTCAACCTCCGTCTATTTCTTACATCAAGCCATGATCTCTCCAAGTTCTCTTCTTCGCTAGAAAACTCTCGCATGTTTTCCTTGTTAGCTATTCCCGGCTGCTGCTAAGAGGAAGAATTAGAGGAGGTCGAAGGTCCTGACATCTCTACTAAATCAGGTTCATCTCTTCTTGTTAAATCCATTTCCTCATCCTGTCTAACATCCAAGTCACTTAGCAATGCCGGCTCATATTTCGCTGCCATATCCTCTTCACTCGAACTCACATCTGCCAAAGGAGCAGATTCCAATCCCGGAGTCACAACATGTATGTATATATGTAGGTAGGTAGGTATATGTATATGTATATGTATATGTATATGTATATGTATATGTATATGTATATGTATATGTATATGTATATGTATATGTATATGTATATGTATATGTATATGTATATATTGCTTTAGATTTTTTTTCAATATACACTTTTGAATTTAATACTTAGAAATTATTCAGCTTTCTTCTTCTTTCTTCCTTCTTCTTTCCCTTTCTTCTGCACACCGTCAGATTACTTTCCTCATTTCCTGTTTCCTCAGTCATCTTTAACTACTTAGTCACTTTCACTCTCAATTTGCACAGTCACAGCTTTCTATCAAAATGGTTCCACTCTCCATTCAGCTACAGTTCTCCATTAAAGTTCCAATTGACCTATCTAATGTCTTTTTTCTGCTCTGCTAGTAATCAATCCAAATCATAGAAATTTTCAGTTTTTATTCACAGTGTCTCGATCTTTTCTTCTGCGGTGCTCTCTCTCAACTGTCAAACTGTTCTATTTCCTCCTCTCCCTTCTGTTCCTCTATCCCCCGCCAAGTAGCTGCTGTATTCACTCTCTCCGGAGACTCCCTCTGTCAAAGACTTTCACAGGACTCTCTTCTCTTGGCTCTCAAAAACTGTCCCAGTCTGCCGTTCTTCTGATGTCTTGCGTTGATCCACTTTCCTGCTCCCAGATTGCAGCTGGCTGTCACGGCTTCGGACCCACCGTAGACGCCGGGTTTCTTTCACGCTGGATTCAAAGGGCTTTCCCTCATCACAGTGGGAGGTTGCTTTCCTCCACTCTGCTCCTAGGCTTCCCCTTCTAATTTGTGTGTCTCTCCAAGCTTCAGGATGCCCCTGAGAGCTTCCAAGCATGAAAATTCGGATACAGGATTGCAGAGATAGCTCTCCTGCTCCGCTCCACTGTGACCTCACCACTGGAAGTCCTAAAATTTGACATTTAAAATGAACTGCTAGAACTTTAAAAATTTAAACTGCAATTTTCTCCTAAATTTTGAAATTTAAATGATATGTTTGAACATCAAAAATTTTAATTGGACATTTTTTCCTTTTAAAAATCTGTAGTAAAACCTGCTACAGTTTCACAAAAAAAATTTTTTAATCCACTCATGGAAAAAGAAACTGATGCTACTGTAATCTGCAAAACATGTTCCATGTATATGCTTATGCCCATACAAGACCCAAACTATATATGTACCAAATGTAAACAAGAAGAAAAAGTAGTGTCTAGAAGAAACTCTAACCACTCTGAAACTCAACCAAATTGAACATAATAATGACCAAACAACTTCTAAAAGAATTAACCTCTTAAAACAGGGGTGTCAAACTCACGGCCTGTGAGCTGGATTTGGCCCATAGGGTGCTTAGATCCAGCCTGCGTGGCTGGTCTGGAAATAGCAAAGGACTGGCCTATGGTGCTTCTGTTAACAAAAACAAGGTGCAAAAAAAAGGGAGCCCCTGCATGGCCCCTTTTTGGTCTTGATGGCCTCCTGCAGCACCCTACAGGGCAAAATGGCACAGGCGGCTCCCATGTAGCCCATTTTTTGCCTGGACAGCCTCCTGCAGCACCTGCCAGGCAAAACAGGGTGGGGGGGGGGGCACAGGTGGTCCCTGTGCAGCCTGTTTTTGCCTGGATGGCCTCCTGTAGTACCCTGCCAGCTAAGATAGGGTGTGGCCCTGCGTTCCACCTGCACCCCATTTTGCCTGCCAGCGTGCTGCAGGAAGGCATCAATCCAGTGGTGGGATACAAATTTTTTTACTACCAGTTCTTTGGGCTTGGCTTGGTGGGCATGGCAGGGGAAGGATACTGTAAAATCTCCAGTCAGAGGTGGTATTTGCCGGTTCTGTGAACTACTCAAAATTTCCACTACCAGTTCTCCAGAACTAGTCAGAACATGCTCAATACCACCTCTGCATCCGTCCCATCTCCTCCCCCACTCTAGGCTGGCCAATGGAGGACAACCACAATGCTGATCCGGCCGGCCCTCCAAGAAATCCAGTTTGACATGCCTACCTTAGAAGAAGATAGATGGAAATGTTTCACTCATTAAAAAAACCCACAAACCTAGCACAAAACCCCTGTCCAACCCAACCCACTCTGATGCAGCCCCACTGGTGCTGAGCAATCAATTTCATAGACTCTCCCTGGAAGAAATAACAAAATTATCAGATTAACAGAGTTAGAAGGGATTTTGTAGGTCATCTAGTACAAACCCCCCCATCCAAGCAGGAGATCCTACATCATTTCTGACAGATGGCAATCCAGTCTCTTCTTGAAAGCTTCCAGTGATGAAGCTTCCATAACTTCTGAAAGCAAACTGTTCCATTGATGGATTGCTGTCAGAAAATTTCTTCTTATTTCTAGGTTGAATGCCTCCTTGTTCCTTGTCTGGTCTTCAGGTGCTTTTGAAAATAGGTTGACCCCCTCCTCTCTATGGCAGCCCCTCAAATATTGGAACACTGCTATCATGTCTCCCTTGGTCCTTCTCTTCCCTAGACTAGCCATGCCCAGGTCCTGCAACCATTCATTATACTGTATGTTTTAGCCTCCTGTCCCTTGGTTGCTCTTCTCTGCACTCAATCTAATTTCTCAACATCTTTTTTATAGTGTGATGACCAAAACTGAATGCAGTATTCTAGGTGTGGTCTTCCTAAGGTTTTATAGAATGGTATTACTTGATCTTGATTGTATTCCCATTAAGGCAATTTAGGATTGCATTGGCTTTTTTGGCTGCTGCCACACACTGTTGGCTCATATTTAATTGGTTGTCCACTAAGACTCCAAGATACCTGTCATAGTTCTTTGGGCTCAGCAGAACTCACCAGCACCGAGAGCTGTGCATCTGTGAAGCAGGCTGCTCTTGGCAACCCGCCCCCCCGCACTCTTCCTCCTTCACGATCACCATTACAGCAACCCCCCCGCCGCCCTTCCTCCTTCACCATCGCCATCGCGACAGCCAAAGCCTCGTTCTTGTACTGCTTCTCCAAACCCTTTCTTCGAGCCCTGAGGCTTGTCGGAGCTGGGGTGATAAAGGCATAGGGGATGCTTCGGTGTCAGATTTGGTAAAGAAAGAAAAGATAGTGCAGCAAGAAATAACTTAAAAATAAAGGACAGATTGGACTGCTTAACTCTGTGAAAACCAAAATTGTCTCAAATTTCTGGACTATATTTTTACTATTACTCAACTTGAAGAACTTTGGGAAACTATTGGAAAACAATCTTATTCAGAGTCATTTTGATTGTAGTAAAAGTATTTTAATTCAGCATTTTTTGCTCTGTTTCAATAATCCAGCGTGCTTTTGGACATTCTGTTACAGCCTGTTACAAACTAACTTTTGCAGCATGATATCATCAGCCATCAGAGCAATAAATCCCTCCCACCCAGTGGATCAAATAGCAGCTGCTACTAAAATAATTAACCCTTTACTTGCTGACTCTCAATACTACCTCATTACTTTAATCAAACACTGATTACTTCACTACCTTAAAACTTATAACTTTTCTACCTGATTACCTATATCAATGATTAGATAATCAATTACTATAAAATAATTAATTTATCAATGGTTTAATTGATTTATTGTTTTAATTGATTAGTGTGATTAGTGCTTAGTGCAAATAGTATGTTTACTGATTAGTTTAAAAGATCAGGATTCATGTAATTTAATTGACCAGTAAAATTAGTGATTTAGTGAATTTAATTGAACAGTGTGATTAGCAATTAGTGTAATTAATTGATTAGCAATTATGTAATAAATTGATCAGGCTGATTGTTGCTTAGCAAAATTATTTGACTAGAGAGATTATTGTAATTGATTAATTGGTGTGATATTGGCTATATTGATTACCCAAAATTGTTTCATTAAGCAATCAAATTAACGTGCTATTGCAACAAATCTACCATGCCAAGACAAAAATCCAATGCCAAACCACAACCTAAAGAGAAAGAAATCCCCATCAATGAACCACAAGACTCCTGCACATGCCTTAGATGCCATGAAACTCTAAAGGATAATGAAAATTCCATCAAATGTTCTCTATGTGACAATAACACTCATCATGGCTGCTTGGGATTAACCAAGCAAATAATTCAATTCCTAGAATCCAAGCATGCATTTCCATATTTCTGCCAACAATGCAGACCCAATAGCCCTGTTTGAAAGAGTTGATACCATAGAAACACAAATAACATCCCTTGACACCATAGTAGCATCCTTAGACTCTTTAAAAGAAAGATGAACTAACCTTCAAAAAAAAAGACACAACACAAAAAATCAAATATCCAATAGCTACAGACCACATTTCTACCCAACAACCACAACCCAATCCACAAAAAAACATAAATCCAACAAATAATGATATCCCAATCTTCGTCAGAGAAGCTGTCGAGTGTGAATGGAAACGTCCAAATGCCATCTTATTTGGTCCAGAGGACATCAATGACATTGATGACATCACAATTGTGCACAACATCATCAGTGACTATCAAGCATCAAGCATCTCCCCTGATGAAATACTTGATATTTCCTGCATCGGCCCAGAGATTAAAAACAGTGGCCCCACGCTTCTGCAGGATCATTTGCAAAAATGAATCAAGCAAACGTAAATTCATTTATACTATAAATTCACTCACCAAAAGCAACACCAACCATAAGAACCTCAGTTCTTGCCCTGACTTAACCGTACAGCAATGTGCCTGCTCCCATGTACTCCGCACAGAACTCAAAAAATGTCTGGACAATGGAGAGAAGGACCTGTACATTGACCACCATGATGACTGTATCAAAAGTAAGTCACACAACCCTACTTCAATCAATCCACCACCACCCAAGACTAGGCACGCATGCCCCTAACTACCTCAATTCCAACTACAGCTGGCCTTAAATGCAAGCTACTCAATGCAAGAAGCCTTGTGAATAAAATACCTGAATTTCTCCTCTTATTAAATATGGCTAAATTTGACATCATATTTGTCTGCAAAACATGGCTCAATGCATCTCTCCCTGACTCCATTACCACAGTAAGAGACTATCATGTTTACTGATCAGATCGTGAAATCCGTAGAGGAGGTGGTGTTGCAATCTTCTATAAAAAGTCCTTACATCTAAAAAACATCCAAGTTACCCAAGAGCTTGCTCTTCCTGAGACCATCATCTGTGAACTATCCTTAAACATCACAATTCGATTCTTACTATGTTACAGAGCACCTGATTATGACATCGAACATGTAAACAGCTAAATTCACTACTAACATGGGCAACATCCTGCCCACACACTTTTATCTTTCTTGGTGACTTCAATCTACCTCATATTAACTGGACCCTAAATGAATATAATACTGAACCCTTACATGCAACCTTCTACAATGCTGTAACAAATCTAGGACTGGAACAACTCGTAACCAACAATACTAGACTTAACAACTGCCTCAATCTCATCTTCTGCAATAGTTTGAACTCAATTTATGGAATACAAATTAAAGAACTGTTTTCCAACAGTGACCACAACATGATTGAATTTTGTCTCAATATATGTCTGCACAAACATCATCACAACTACGTGATCACCAATTCTAACTTCAAAAAAGGCAACTATGATCTTACAGACAATGATCTCTCATCACTTGATTGGCAGTCTCTATTCACTGGATGCAATACTGCTGAAGACCATTACAACATATTTTTACTTGAAGTCAAAAGAGTCATCAAATTATATATACCTCCCAAACCCAGAAAAAACAGATTACCCATAACAATAAGAAAGCTTCAATCCAAAAAAAGATCACTTTTGCAGAAAAACAAATCTGGTCACGTTGCCAACTTCAAAAGCCGAATGCAGCAATTATCACATTAAACAAGAGGAAAACCCGCACTTTCTACAATTTTGTAAACAACAAACTAAAAGACTCAAGGTCCATCCCACCCCTGAAAGGACCTAATGGTAAAGATTGCAACAATGACACCATCAAAGCCAACCTCTTTAACACATTCTTTGGCTCTGTATTTGTAAACAGCAATAGATCATGCTCAGTATTTCCTAGTCGAACCACAAACAACTGCAATGATCTAATACATATTGATTTTACAGAAGACAATGTTGAAAAAGCACTATGCAATCTAAAACCATCTCTACCTATTGGACCGGACGGAATATGTGCCTACTTCTTAAAATCCACTGCCATAGGCAAACCTCTAAGCATAATATTTGAAAAATCTTTCAGGACCAGCGCCTTGCCAAAACTATGGTCACAAGCTACGGTCATCCACATCTTCAAAAAGGGAGACCCCAGCCTAGTTGAAAATTACAGACCAATCTCTTTATGTTGCATCACCTGTAAAGTCATGGAATCAATTATTAACCAATCCGTTATCCTCCACTTAGAGATAAACAACCTACTCACTAATAAACAATTTGGTTTCAGAAAAAAACTATCCTGTAATCTGCAACTCTTTCACTGCAAAAACATGTGGACTACACAACTTGATCAGGGCAAAGCAATAGACACAATTTACATAGACTTCTGTAAAGCCTTTAATTCAGTGGTACACAACAAACTACTCCTAAAACTAAAATCTTATGGTATCTCTGGACACCTGCATAACTGGATAGAAGCATTCCTGTTAAACAGACAACAAATGGTCAAAATTGGGAGTGTCTTATCAAATTCTGTACCTGTCAACAGTGGTGTCCCCCAAGGCAATGTTCTAGACCAACTCTCTTCATACTCTACATAAATGACTTCTGTGATCATATTAAGAGCAACTGCATTCTCTTCACTGACGATGTAAAGCTATTCAACAACCACAGACAATACTGCTACCCTTCAAAAAGACCTTGACTATGTATCAGAATGGTCAAACAAATGGCAACTTCAAATTTCAACAAATAAATGCTCTGTCTTACATATTGGCAGAAAAAATCAGAAAATAAAATACAAGCTGAATCGTCAAGACCTTGTTGATCCAAACTCGATCAAGGACCTTGGAATACTCATCTCTAATGATTTAAGTGCTAGAGCCCACTGTAACTACATAGCCAAAAAGGCATTAAGAGTTGTTAACCTAATCCTACGTAGCTTTTTCTCTGGTAATATCACACTACTAACTAGAGCATACAAAACATTTGCTAGACCAATACTCGAATACAGCTCATCAGTCTGGAATCACTATCACATATCTGATATTAACACAGTTGAGAAAGTCCAGAAATATTTCACAAGAAGAGTTCTCCACTCCTCTATTTGTTGCAGAATACCTTATGCCACCAGACTTGAAATTCTAGACCTAGAAAATCTAGAACTATGCTGTCTTCGATCCGATCTAAGTCTCGTATATAAAATCATACATTGCACTGTCCTATCTGTCAATGAATACTTCAGCTTCAACCATAACAATACAAGAGCACACAATAGATACAAACTCAAGATTAACTGCACCAAACTTGATTGCAGGAAATATGACTTCAGCAACAGAGTGGTCAATGTTTGGAATACTCTACCTGACTCTGTGGTTTCTTCCCCAAACCCCAAAAACTTTAATCTTAGACTGTCTACTATTGACCTCACCCCTTTCCTAAGAGGTCTGTAGAGGGCATGCATAAGTGCACCAACGTGCCTACCATCCCTGTCCTATTGTTTCTTTTTATTTTTCTTATATGTATTCATTTCATGTATTCATAATTATGTTTATCCTTATACTTATTATCTTGTAAGCAATTGACAAATAAATAAATAAATACATACATACATACATAAATAAAGCCTGGTTTCATCCAATCTATATGGGTACTTTTTTTTTTCTTGCCAAAGTGTAATTTTGCCCTTTTCAATTGGGACCTGGCACTAAGCCAGTACTCCAAATCCTTGCTCCAATTGGAACTTGTTAGGGATAACATTGTTTACCCTAACTGGTTTAGGTAAAATAATAAATATGTAATCATGGTTTATATGTTAAAG